>JADRCH010000051.1:8134912-8168496 GCA_019843965.1 Rhynchomys soricoides | reverse complement strand
AGCAGCTGGTGGGGAAGCAGCTGGTAGAGAAGCAGCTGGTGGGGAAGCAGCTGGTGAGGAGAGCAGCTGGTGGGGAAGCAGCTGGTGAGGGGAGCAGCTGGTGGGGAAGCAGCTGGTGAGGGGAGCAAGCAATCCTGGACTTGCCAGCTGCAATACTGGTCTGTGGAAGGAACTGAGCTTGTAGCCTTGCAGTCCAAGCTTCCTGCAGACCACTCCGATGTCCTTACACAAGCCTACATTCAAGCTTTGTGCTGAATTCCCTCTGGGGCTTCATTAGCCGTTGCTTCTAGGCATGAATCATTCCCAGCCAGCTTACCCCAGTGAAGACAGAGTTGGACAAATAGAGACTTGTTGAATGGAATGTAAAATGTTCTCCAGCCAGTTACTGTTGGCTGGACACATCTTTTATGAAGCTACAAGTTGATTGGTGGCTGTGTGGTTTTTTGGTTTGTCGTCTCATGTGCTGGGTAGAAGTCAGCAGTCTGAGGGCAGAAGCCTGGGGTGACTTCTACACCAGAACTCTGAAGGCCAGGTAGAGTGTGTGTGAAGTTCACACTTAGGAGGCCACAGTGCAAACCAGCTTTGCCCTTCATGTCACTGTTTTATGGCTTGTGCAGGCACCAAGCTTCTAACAGACAGAGATGGTAGGCTATAAATCAGATCTGCCTGACTCCATGTTCTCTGCTCTGTCCTGTTCACCATGTGACTTGAAAACCAAAGGGTGGAAGGACTCACAGCCACCCTCAGGTGATAGAAACCCTTGGCCACACGGTCACATAGAGCAGCAGTTCCCAACCTGTGCATCGTGACCACCTTGGCAAACCTCAATCTCCAAAAATATTTACATCACAATTCATAACAGTAGCAAAATTATAGTTATGGAGTAGCAACAAAAATAAATTTATGGTTTAGGGTCACAACAAAATGAGGGAACTGTATTGAAAGGTCGCAGCATTAGGAAAGTTGAGAACAACTGCTCTAGAGGAATATATTCAGCCTTAAAAAGGGAGGAAATTCCATTTGGTATAGATTCTGTCTAATATTTAAAATTATTAATCAAGCATTTTAAATTATTTTATTTTCTGTATTTTTAAAATTTTATTTTATGTATTTTTAAAAGATTTATTTTTTATTATTTTTCTTTCTTTTTTAAAAATATTTATTTTAGGTATGTGAGTACACTGTAGCTGTCTTCAGACACACCAGAAGAGGGCATCGGATCCCATTACAGCTGGTTGTGAGCCACCATGTGGTTGCTGGGAATTGAACTCAGGACCTCAGGAAGAGCAGTCAGTGCTCTTAACCACTGAGCCATCTCTCCAGTCCCTTCTCCTCTATTTTCGAAATATTATTTTTAATAAGATTACAATCTGAATCTTTGATATATTTTAGTGTACCTTAATTATTATTTTCCCCTTTCAAGCAATTCAAGGCCGCCTCAGTAGGTTCGGTTCCTCGTGTCCTCCTGCTCCTCCTGTTGTTGATTCACAAGGGTGAATCTCACAAAGTTCAGGTGGCTGTACCTGTTTAATTTAGTTTTGTTTTGAGTGGAGTTAGGGCTGGGACCCAGGACCTTGCAAGCTATCACTGGGTTACATCCCAGCCCATAACTAGTGCCTTATGACCTCCATGTTTACTTATATTTAGCTGTATTTTAAACCGTTTAGGTCATCTTTAGCTTTTTATACATTGCTGTGCTATTATTATCTGAGATAATTTTCATTACTCTAGAAGCCCCTTAGCACTTCTTGTGATCTTAGCCGCTGAGCCATCTTGACAGCCCCTGTTTTATATTTAAAATTAAACCATCAACACAGTAAATAAGCAGGGTGGTGAAACCAGCGGTTCTCAAAGATGAAATGTAAACAGCCAATGAGCTTATGAAACAATGTTCAACCTGGCCAGCCACCAGAGAAATGCAAAAAAGCTACAGTGAGAGTCCACCTCACCCATTCAAAAGGGCTGTCAACAAGAGAACAAAAGACAACACATGCTGGTGAGGATGGGGGATGGGGGTTAGGAGGCAGAGGCTAATGCCCCGCTGGGTGTGAACTGGTCCAGCCACTGTGGAGGCCAACATGGAGATTAGACCTGCCATGTGACTCAGCTTCCACCCTGGAGTGTTTACCAAGAGCCTCCAAGTCCACACAGCACAGTGGTACTTGCCCATCATCAGCACGGTTTACAGTGGCAGAGATGTATGTTGTGGTAAATATTTTCCAGAAAGAGCTGGCACATTCCACACTAGTACCATCTACTCTCTGCCCCAGAGATCTGGCTGGCCATGCACTGGCCGGCAATTGCCGACCTTTTTTTACCTGGTGGAGACTCTGATTCAGCGCTCCAAAATCTCTTCACTCAGCTTGCTGGGTTCTCATTGGTGGGTCACTACCACTCCAACCCATACTTCAAATCCCCCACAGCCTTAGTGGTGCACATCAGGCAAACCCATGCTTTACTGCCCTACCTTTCTCTCTTGAACCCAGACGAGCCACCATGAGAAGAAAAATACCACACAAACTTAGCTCAGAAACAATGGTAACTCGGTCTCTGGGCGCAACAACTTAAAACCTAATCTTATAAGCCTTATTAAAATCTGATTCCTCCAGTGGCGAATCCTTGTGGATCCACCATGATACCAGGAAACTTTAGCAGCTACATTTTGCACTTACACTATCCCCCACCCCCACTCCCATTCTAAACGGCCCTCTCTTCTCCTCCTCTCGTCCCCTAACCAACCCAGAAGTCCCTCCTACTCACCCAGTGATTGGCTCCTAGCAGCACCAGGCCCATCCACAACAGTTGTGGGGCCAACCTAGGTATCCAGCACAGGAGGAATGGGCATGTGGTATATAATACACAGTCAAAGTTGTTTTTTTTTTAGAAAACTGATGTTAAGTTGTTTGCAGGAGAGTGGGAACAACTGGAAATAATCATATTGAACAAGTCAAGCCAACCTCAGAAAGACAAAACACCCCTTTCTCTCCTTTGTGGCTCCTAGGTTTTACATAGGCAAGTGAAATCACAGCCTAGGGGAACCCAGACTGCCAGGAGAGGGAGACAGGGTAGGGAGGGGCTGGGAGTGCTGTGTTTTGAATGAGAAATGGCCAGTCAGTTGGTGGCACTGCTTGGGGGAGTTGTGGAACTTGCAAGGGGAAGATCGCTGGGGGCAGGATTTAAGAGGCTGTAGCCTGCCCCACTTCCTGTCTGCATCCTGTCTGTGAATGAAACATGACCTCTAAGCTTCCTGCTTAGAATCCATGATGGATTCTATCCCTCTGGAACCTAACAAACCCTTTTTTTCCTTTAGAGGAGTCACAGTGTCCTCTAAAATACCTTTGATAGGAGTATTTTATCACAGCAACAGAAAGAGCAATTAATGCAGGGATGGAGTGTGCTCAAAATACAGTAAAGTCAGGGAGGCCTCAAAGGTCCCCAGACAACAAAGGCCATGTCCTCTCTGCATGGTTGCCCACCAGAACTTGGTGGTAAGACACTATTACTGAAGACATCAAACACACACTTTGGCTATAGAAACCAAGCTGGAAGTGTGATGCCATCTTCCTCCTGACCAGCTTTCATTAGTGTTGGAAGCTACTCTGCATGTGGGCAAGATGCCTGCTGTGGACCCTGCATGCTACAAGATGTGCCCATAGGAATGGTAGTGGCATGGTTATCATGGCGGCCACCTGTTTCTGATTGAAGTTGAGGCCTGTTCCAAAGGAGCATTAAACCTGGTAAGAGCCTGTGACTGGGGACAATTTAGACCATAGAGGGTTCCTACCACAATTGTTTCATGTAGCTGCAGGTTGAACATGATACTACTGAGGACATCTTGCTTCCAAATACAACGTATCAAGATTGATTCTAGTATAGAAATGCAATTTGTACAATAATCCTTCTGTAACACAAGACCATGTGTAATGAATGTATGCAATGACTCTCTGACTGTGATGTGTTGAATGTATACAGGTGAGGGTTTTTTGTTTTTGTTTGTTTATTTTGGCCTAGAGCTCTCTCAGGATCTTGAATCTGTAGGTTAATGTCTTTCACAAGATTTCAGAAGATTGGTGGTCATTGCTTCCTCCACAGCTGCTACTACACTCTTCCCACTCTTCCTCCTGTGGGACTCCAGTTATACATATGTTAGGCCGACTGTGTCTCCCACATCCTCACACTGTTGTGAGTTTTCTGTTCTATTCCCCCCATTAAATAGTCTTTTTTGTGCAGTCTCTGAGCTTGCTAAACTTGGTTTTAGCTTTGTTGGTTCTGCCGTTTTCTTGTCTGGTGAGTTCTTAGATTTAACCTCTTATGTCCTAGGCTGTCTGGTCATTTTTATGTTTCCAGTTACACTGGAACATCCTGTCTGTTTACTCATTCTGTTCTTTATATCTTTTCCTTTAAGCTTGGGATCATAGTCAGTTTGAAAGCAGCTTTTGGCCCATCTCCTCTTAGGCTCTTGGCATCTCAGCCCTCTGTGGTCTTCAGAGTTGGTTTTGCTTCTGTGGAACGTTCTTTGTTGGAATAACTGCCCACTGGCTTCTTGCAGGCTGGGGAGGTGCATTTTAAACACCTCTAAGAGGCTGTGAGGACAGTCACACAAGTCTCAATTACTGGGAATCTAGCTGTCTGGTCTCCTGTGACAGTTCCAGGTCACTCAGGTCTCTGGTTAGCTCACATTGCAAGATCTTGTTGAATGTGGAATTTGTTTTCCCTGTTTTTAGTTATGTATCACATTATTTTGAAGCAGTATAAATTTAAGCTCATTTACATAGAAAATCCCTTTGATATTTAACTCAACTACCCACTGTTATTTGACATTCTCTTCAACATTTTTTAGGGTTTTTCTGTTTTTTGTTTTTGTTTTTGTTTTTTTTTTAAAGCAGTATCTAACTATATAGCCCTGGTTGCCCTGGTACTCACTATATTGACCAGGCTAGTTTTGAACTCAGAGATCTGCCTGCCTCTACCCCCTGAGTGCTGGGATTAAAGCTGTATGACATCAGGTCTTGTTTTCACTCTTTGTTAATATATATACTTAAGACAATCATTGGTTTTAAAAGGTTTTATTGTGGTGAAATATGTAAATAAGGGTCTGAGGAGATGGCTCAGTGGATAAAGTGTTTGTCCACAGAATGTAAAAGTAACTTTTATTCACCTGATATAATTGTCATCTCAGAAGCTTATTTCTGAATAAGATTACCCCTTCTCGCTCTTTCTGAACTCTGGCTGGCTGGTGCAACTCAGCTTTTCTGGCCCAAACTCTTCTTCAAACTGACTGATTCAATCTGACTTCTCTCAGCTTCTCACTAAATTGCTCTGCTTGGCCTCAAAGTAACTCTGGCAATCTGTTCTAATCTTCTGGCTCCTTCTCATTGCCTGGCTCATTCTGTCTTCTCCTGCGTCTAGCTTGTTCTCTCTGCAACCTGTCTATGCAAAACAATCCCTGTAAAAACTGCCTCTGAACTCCACAAAATAAACTGCCATTGATCTCCCTGCCTCTGTCTCCTGAGTGCTGGTATTAAAGGCATGGGCCACCATGCTTGGACCTAAGGTTTTCTTTACCGGAAACTTGCTCTATACCAGGCTGGCCTTGAACTCAGAGACCTGCTTGCCTCTGTCTCCTGGAATTAAGGTGTGTCATCTGGCAGTAGACACTGGGTTTCATCAGCATGTCATCTCTGTGGACCACACTGCTGTGGACACTGGTATTCAGGTACTTCACTAGCCCCCGTTTTCAGTTCCTTTGAGTATAGTTGTGTAATTGCTGGGTCACAGGGTAACTGATACAGCAGCTCCAGCATTTTCATTCCCGCCAACATAAAAGCTCCAGATTCTCCAGCTTCTCCCCAGCACTTGTCCTTGTCTGGTTTAGTAACCATGGTAATGGGTGTCTGTGATACCCCACTGTGGTTCTGATTTGTATTCTGCCTTTAGTGAAGTTAAACTCATGCCAGCATGCACACGTGCACACACACACACACACACACACACACAGAGACTTGCCAAATTACATGTGTGGAGGTCCAAAAAACAAATTTGGAAAGTCAGTTCTCTCCTTCCATTATGTGGGATCTAGGGGCATTGACTGAACCAAGTTTGTCCGGTTTAGTAGCAAGCATTTGTACCCACAATGGTTTATGTAGTCAGTGTTCTATTGCTGTGAAGAGACACCATGACCACAGCAACTCTTATAGAAGAAGGCATTTAATTGGGTCTTGCTTAGAGTTTCAGAGGTTTAGTCTATTATCATCATGGCGGGGAGCATGGCAGCAGACATGGCAGGCATGGAGCTGGAGAAGGAGTTGAGAATTCTGCATCCAGATCCACAGGCAGCATGAGGAGAGAGCTTGACATGGGCTCACCTTCAGTGACACACTTCCTCCATCAAAGCCACACCTCCCAATCTTTCTCAAGCTGCTTCACTCCCTGACGACTAAGCCTTCAAACAGTGAGCCTTTGGGGCCATTCTTATTCAGACCATCACCTTCTAGTTCCTGACCCCCACACAGGCTTGCAGCCACATCATAATGCAAAACTGCATGCAGTTCAACTTCAAAAGCCCCCATAGTCTGTCACAGTCTCAATACTGTTTAAAACTTCAGTTTCTTCTGAGACTAAAGGCAATCTTTTAACTGTAATCCCCTGTAAAAAATCAAAATAAAAAAGCAGATCACATGCTTCCAACATATGATGGCACAGAACGTACATTACCATCCTGAAAGGAGGGAAGGGAGCACAGTGAGGGAATACTGGACCAAAGCAAGATCAAAAACCATCAAGGCAAACTCCAAACTCTGCATTCCATGTCTGATGTCAAAGTGCTCTGCAGATGTCCAGCTCCTTCCAGCTGTGTGGGCTGCAACACACTTCTCTCTTTTGGGCTGGTACCACTCCCTGCTAGCGTTCTTCTTGGCAGGTATACCAAGACTCTGGCATCTCCAACATCTTCAGGGCTTCAGGGAAATCCAGGCTTCACCTTCACAGCTTCATGCAATGGCCCCTCTGGGCCTCCAGTCAGGGACATCTCTGACTCACACCTGGCCTCAGCAGCTTTCCTTAACTGCAGAGGGAGATTCCCCAACCCCTTTCTTGTATCCTTGTCTCCAAAGCCAGAAACATATGACTGGAGCTGACAAGGTCTTCTGCTTGCTGGGGCTGGAACTTGGTCCCCTATTCAAATACATTTTCATCAGTTTTCTGTTTTCTGGGTTCTTTGACTGCTTAAGCTTCTTTTGAATTCCTTTTCCCGAGTTGGAAGCTTAGAGATGGGTGGGATTGTGCCTTGATGTCACCACTCTTGACCTGGGCCCCCATAGTTCATATTGCCCTCAGCACTGTCTTTTATGCTCTAGCTTGTATCCTCTGGCACTAGTATGGCCCACTATGCTCTGCTGAAAGATTCAACTGCTTTCCTAACTCAAAGTCTCAAAGTCCACATTCCACCAACAAGCATCATGGCCCTGCCTGTCACAGCAAAACCCAGCTCCCTGACACTAACTTTGTCTTAGTTACTGTGCTATTGCTGTGAAGAGAAACCATGACCATGGAAATTCTTACAAAAGAAAGCGTTTAATTGGAGGTTGCTTATAGTTTCAGAGGTTTGTCCACAAAGGCAGACACAATGGTAGAAAAGTAACTGAGAGTTCTATATCCAGATCCTCCATGGAAGGTCCACAGTGGAAGATCCACCATGGAAGAGAGCCACTGGGCTTGGCACGGGGCTTTTGAAACCTCAAAACCCATCCCCAGTGACACACTTCCTCCGACAAGGCCATACCTCCTAATCCTTTCAAATAGTGTCCTCCCTGATGGCTAAACATCTAAATATATGAGTCTTTGGGGGCCATTCTCATTCACACCACCACAGACACTGCCTCCTGTATCTGCTCCAACCTCAAACAAATGGAGCATCTAGTTCCCTATTTGGCACATATCTGTAACATGTAGCTTGGTGGCCCCATGGCTAGCTCTGTATTGCACACCTCACCCATTACTACTCTCAACACTTCCAGGCTGTTCCAAGTCGCAGACTCCCTCTTCCACAACACCTAACATTGGCAAGGGTTTGCCCACCTTTTGCTATTCACTCCGCACCCCTGGAGGTAGCCGTGGCTGTAGTGGCAATTTTAGAATTTTGGTTTCTTAAAAAAAACCACACACACACACACACACACACACACACACACACACAGGAATATTATTAAAATATGTTTTTGTTTTAATCCCAGGTGTGGGACTGTGGGGCTGCTTCAGATTGTCCACAGCAGCTGATTATGATTTGCCTCATGCTCTAGCAGAGGCATGGTTTGCTAGCTGAAAAGTTTCTGCAATTGTGTGACATTTGGAATTCTGGGAAATATTCAGAGGGTAAATCCTATTGCCCCGAGAGGCAGGTAGGTTGCTGGTTGGCTGTTGGTTGGCATTGGTTGCAGTTTGTTAAGTAGTTGTGTACAAAGAAGAAACAAGAAAAAGTTAGATATTCTGATGACAAAGGTCGAACTTGCCCCAACAAACTCAATGACCCTGATTGGCAGGAGGTAATCTGAAGATAACATCATCCTTTCCTTTGCTCTCTTATCTAGTGTTAAGGGTTAAAGTAAGCGCATTCTAGTTATTGAGCTTTTCCAGAACCAGGAAATAATGGACTAACCAGACAAATTTAAAATCTTGCTATATGGCTCAGCTTGTTTCTGTTTCATATCTTTAATCATTTGGAGCCCAGTGTAAATATAGACATGTGACTGGATTTGTTTAACTTTGTTCTAGTGTGTGTACACGCGTGCGTATTTACGCACACATTTGAACACATATGCATGCATACACACACATGCATGAATGCACACATGCACGTATGTGAGAGTGAGCCTTTCTGGGCCCTCACCAGTCTCTTATGTGAGGATGCAGATATGCTGGGAAATGCTGATCCTGCCATAAATTAGGCAAAGGAACTAAACTGAAGGGATCCTTTGTCACAAAATCCTCCTGACATCCCATTCCAAATGAGGTAATGCACAAAGAGAGCCGCAGAAGCCACGACCATTGGTTCCCCATCCTCTGGAGGTTTAGATTGTCTGTAGCAGGAAGCCCTTCCTCCTCCTGAGTCTTGGCAGCACATTACTTTTAAAAAGAAAGAGAAGGGAGGGAAAGTGATTTTCAGAGCTAGTGGCCCCATCTCCTCTTTTTTGTCATTTTGATATTGTTGTTTGTTTGTTTACTCACCTCTCATACAGTACACTCAGACCACAGCCTCCCTCTCTCCATTCCTTCCCATCCCCTGTCCACCCCCAAGCTCCTCTCGGTGTCATCACCCCTCTCAATCCACTGCTCCTCCATTTCCCTTCAGAAATGAACCGGCCTCCCAGTGCTATTAACCTAACACAGCATAACAAGGTACAATAAGACTGGACACAAAACCTCATATCAGGTCTGGGATGGGGCAACCCAGGAGGAAAAGGTTCCCAAGAGCAGGTTCCATCTCAGTTTACGGCACAGCATGTTGCTCTTCTTTCTTGTGGAAAAAAAAAAAAAGGCACTTCCGCCTGGCACCGAGTTTACCGTCCAACGTATTTCCCGTCGTGAATGTTCCAGATCGTACTTTCTCAGCAGCCACTGTCTGAATGCTTGTGCAGAATCTCCCATGTGCTTGGATAGGATTTATGAACCTAGACTTTTAAATTGCTGTGTTCTGTTTACCCTGTTCCAATGAGGGTGGGGAAGTTGACCAGAGGTTAAAATAAAAGTGCTTCTGAATTTTAATTAACGAGAGAAAAAGTTGTGGTGCTGTAGAAAGAAATTAGGCAGGAGTAGCCAATTTAGTTCAGTGAAGGAAAGGATCTCTTCACCTCATGGGTGGGGCCTCCGTGACCACCTACTGTGGATTCCCTGGACTTATAGCCCTCACCTGTCCCAGAGGAGAAACAAGGCTGAGTGAGGGTCGAGCTGCTGCTCTATTTCGGAAGCCAAGTCAGAAGAAGAGCACCTCCATCTCATCCGGGGACTTCTGGCTGAGAACAAGGAACAGCAGGAGGGACTTTTAACAGAAATGAAAACAACGTGGAAGTGGCTATGGGTGATGTCACCAAGCTCTAGCAGTCCCATCTGTTGGTTGATTGACACCGAGGATGGGGTGGTGGGTGGGAAGGACTGAAATTGCAGGTCGGATGGAACCCCAACACCCTCTATTCCAACCTCTAGTTCACAAGACAGATCCAGAACATATGATAGCGGAGAGATAAAGGCTTGAGCACCGATCTTCTCTGGGCCCCTCCCATGCTGGACCCACACGAGGGGCCAGCCTCCTCCCCGGTCATGATTGGGCCCAGATAGCGCCCTAGGTGTCAGGTCGGATTCCCAACCACGCCGATGCGCTTTAAGAAGCTGAGCTGCGCTTTCACCGCCTTCGCGCGTCCCTCCAAGGGAGCTAGCCTTTGTCCAGCCGGGTGCCTGGAGCCCGGCATCAGGGGTCTGGGGCTCGGGTGGGGCGCAGGCCTCCGGGCGAGGCCGCTCGTGCGCGGGGCTGGCCTCTGTCCGCGGTGCTGAAGCGGCGGGCGCGGCGGGGAGGCGGGCCCCCGGCGCAGCGCATCTCAGACCCCAGCGCCGCCCTCGTCGCGGGCTCACCGCGGCGGCAGCCGGCACAGCACCGAGACGCGCTGAGAGCGCGGCGGGAAGGTGGAGGTTGACTGAGCCCCCGCGGCCCCAGGGCCGGATCCACATCCACTCCGGAGAGCCCCTCCCTGGGGTGAGTCGCGGGCTGACCGGGCTGGGCAGGAGGGCCCCGGGGCAGCCAGCCACTTGAGCTACCTTTGCCTTTCCCCAGCCCTAGCTGAGAGCATCCTGGAGGGCTGAGCTCAAAGCCCTGCCCCTGCCTAGCCCCAGTCTTGGGTCGAGGCCCCTTTGCCCTCACAGGAGGGACAAAGGATTTAGGCAGAAGTGGGACAGGAGGAGGCAATTTCTCACCTTGTGTGCAGCCAGCAGTTCAACAGTGGGAAGGACGCTACCCTGGCTAATGCCCCAAGGGAGACACCTTTCCCTCTCTGTGCTGGGGACTGGCTCTGGGAAGCCCAGGCACTGAATTCAGCCTAGAGAGAGGCCAGCCATCTTTTAGTAGAGGAAGGCAAGCTTCAGCCTTCAGAGACTGCAAGAGAGAAGTAAATGCTCTTTCCCTATCACCTCCTTCTCTCCCTAGACGCCTGAGGTTCAGTCAGTGGGGCTTCAAGGGTGAGGATCTTGCTAATGCACCTGAGAGTTAGGAGGTTTACTCAGGCAGATGTGCACTTCAGTGGATACTGAACAGGCAGATTGTGTGTGTGTGTGTGTGTGTGTGTGTGTGTGTTCGTGTGTGTTCGTGTTCCCCGAACGGAGAGGGGGTTTTAAACTCCAGTGGTGACTGTCACAGGAAAAGCCCTCTCCAGCCTGCCTGTGCCTCTGAGTAAGCAGTTTGAGGTCACTCTGGGAAACTACCCAGCTAGAGGAGCCTTAGGGCCTCCTCAGCCCTTAAAACTGCCCCCCCCCCCCTGCCTTGAGCCATCAGCTGAAGGGGGAGATGTGTTTAAACTTGATGGGCCACCTCTGCCTTCGATCCTACCAGCAGTCGGTCCCCATCTCCATCACCTGGCAAGGTCAGACAGACCTGGTAACTCCTTGAGGTGGGTGGGAGGGCTGCTGGGGGGGGTTGCCTAAACAAAGGGCTTTTGGTTTGTTGGAGGAGGAAGTGGAGAGTGGGTGGAGGTAAAGGGGGCACACGCTGAGTCCCTGGAGGTCTCTGTTAAATCCCAAACTATGAGGTGCCTATTCTGACCCAGAAGGTCTAGTGAGTTCACCTGGTGGACCCAGGCTGTGTGTTTTGCTCTGTCTAGCCCACGCCGTGTGTATCGGAAAGGACTCTGGTGGGCATGTGCCCTCAGCCATCCGTCCCTGTGAGAGAAGAGGTGGTGAAGATGCATGAGGTGATATGCAGGTTTGGGGGTCAGTGTGAGCTGCAGTAGTGCTGCAGTGCTGTGGAGAGGCATGCCAAGAATGTAGCATTGCTCAGTTAAGCAGACTGCTGGGTACCCAGGTACCATTTGCTTGTCACTGATGCTTTACAGAGAGAAAAGGTCACGAGGGAGGAAGGATAATTTGTATTCTCCATACTCGTTTTTCTTATCACTTCTTTCTACCTCAGTTTTTTTTTTTCTTCCTCCACTAGCTTGTATTTTGGCTGAATGAATGAACCCTTTAGAGAATGATTCTTTGAAAGGATGGCTGACTCATGAGTATCCTCTGATGTCCTTGTTGCCATGTTTCATAAAATAAGAAATCCAGAGATATACTGGCAGGCCAGCTAACCAGAGGGTGTTGTTTTGTTTTAGGAAAACAGTGTGCTTGAGTCTTGCCAGTCATTTGTTCCAAAAATTTTACCTTCATAGTCAAAAAGTTTTCCATAGTTAGATCAAGTTGAGGGGTGTGTGTATATTTTTAGCATACTGCATATCTGTAATGTAGTCAGGCTGCCTATTTTTACCCATACTCTGAACAACTTAAAACCTCCTTAATAATTGAAGCAGGCTCGTATCTCCTCTGTAACTGAAGGAGGTACCCCCTGAGGGTTGCTAAATCCTGTAGCTGATACTCAGCGATACCTAATCCTAGACCCAGTTCACATTCTGTTTTGCAAATACTTTTGTTGTTGTTGCTTGTCTCATGGGTAAGTCGCACGGTTGGGGTGTATGAGGAACGTGAGCTGACTCTTCCTGTTAGATTCCTCAAGGCAAGAGATAACCAGGTGTGCTGAATGCCTAGCAATCGAACCAGCATTATTTTGGTGAAATCGGTTGAGCCTGAGTTGCCCTTCTGCGCCTCCGATGCATTTTATAAAGTGGAGAACGCAGTGTTGACCTGGAGTGTAAAGACACAGCACCAGCTTGGCACACAGGCGTTTAGTCATATTCTTAATATCTCTTAATAGCTCCCACAGTTTGTCTCCACTGGCTAAATATTTTATTCTCAAATTTGTGAGGGCCTTGGATGGCCTCAGCAACTAATCTGGGATAGCCTGGTCCAAACTTGGAAGAGACATTCCCGAGGTGGGGAGTGCCTTTAAGTCAGATGTCATCAGGAATGTTGGCTAGCCAGCCCTGGAGCCTGGGTAAAAAAGGTAAAGGGACTACCCCAGCAGGATCAGAGATTTTACTACACCCAAGGCCATGAGCAGCCTCTATTCAAAGAAACAACTCCCAGGAAGGGCTTCGGACTGCAGCTGGGCCTGCAGCTGGGCCTCCTGACCTCTTCTTGCTGCATCTTCCCCAGCAATGCCTGTCTTCCCATCTTGCCGATGGCCTGCCTATCCCTGTAGCAATAGCAGCTAATTTCAGGGCACCAGGCATTCTGAAAGCAACTCAACTGTAATCTAGCCAGGAGTAGAGAACCATTGTCATCTTAACTGTGCCAAGGAAGAGCCAGAGTGGCTTAATCCCAGATGTCTAAGGCCCAACTCTCACTCCTGCCTCTCCAGCATAATGAGAGGACCTCACACAAACTCGGGGTCCTAAAGGAGGAAAGGCATGCCAAAGTCACACCCCATCTCCAGGTGCAGAATCTAGTTCTCTCCTCACACTGTGGTGACAAGTGTCCCAGGTGGGCAAAGGCAAACCTAATCGCTGTTGTGGGTGCTAGTGTCCAGCATGCTGTCACCTGCTAAGGATCTTTTCCCCACTCCTTTGATTGTCTGTCCCCTCCCACTGTGCTGTGCCACAGCACTGGTGGCCAGCCTGGGTGATGCTGGTGGCTCTATGGGAGAAGCTGCCATAAGTCTTGGCACCTGTGTAGAGCCTCTTGCATAGATAGAATGAGCCAGACAGCTCCCTCTACTGGCTCCCAGCCTGGGAAGCCCATTAGCAATGGACACTGAATTTTATTCCAGGGGTGATGAGGTCATGTAAAGCTCATCCAGTTGAGTTTTTACCTCCTCTTATCTAATCCTACCTGCGGATAAAAGCCTGGGCACTGAGTATTCACATAAAAAGATGTGACAAAAGAATCGTTTACCCAGTGGATCTCACGTAGCTCCTTTGCATAAGCAGCCTGCCTCAGCAATGCATACCCATCATTCTTATGCATACCCAGGAGCCTGCTTTCTTTTTTTTTGTTTTGTTTTTTATTTAAAGTAGTCTTTTTTAAAAATTTTTTGATACTTTATTTACATTTCAAATGTTTTTCCCTTTCCAGGTCTCCCCTTTGGAAGCCCCCTATCCCATTCCCTCTCCCCCTGCATCTATGAGGGTATTCCCCGACCCACCCACTCCCGTCTTCCCCCCCTAGCATTCCCCTATACTGGGGCATCTAACACCCTCAGACCCAAGGGTCTCTCCTCCTACTGATGGTCAACAAGGCCCTCCTCTGCCACATATGTGGCCAGCACCATGGGCCCCTCCATGTGTATTCTTTGGTTGGTGGTCCAGTCTCCAGGAGGAGCCTGCTTTCTTAATTGAATTGTTCCATTCCCTGGGCTGCTTTTGCAGGTACCAGGCCCCATCATCTGTGTCTCCAGCTGTGATTACACCCCACCCCCACCCCCATGAGCCTCATTCCTTTCTCCTCTTACCATCTGCAGCCAGGCTTTGTTCCTGTCACAATTACACTCATTCCCTTAGGCTGTGTGGTCTCAGCCCTGATTCAGTTCCTCATCAAGGCTGACATTTTTGCATCTGGTCACCTTTCTACTTGGGATTCCTCTGAGACTTGCCTTGTGTGTTTCAGGGACAAATTCTGCTCTTATCACTGCTTTCGTGAAGAGCCATCCCCTGCTAGCTTCTGCCTCTAGGAAGACCTTTCTGCAGGTCAACTCTGGAACCCATCCTGCAAAGAGCAGAGCCTCCAGCAGGAGGAGTGCACCTTGCTCTCTATGCCTAGGCAGGGTTTAAATGTGGCTGATCCTGCCTGCACTCCTCCAGGTCCAACCTGCTGTCTCCAGGCCACTTTCCTCCCCACTCTGACCTCATTGCTCTTGCTTGGCTGGCCATTCATGGGAACCAGAGTCTCGTGCTGTGTATCAAGTGCAGTATTAGGCATCAGACCTATGGGCTGTATTATGTCCTAATGCCCTGTACTTGTTGTTAGTGTAACCTTAATTTGGAAAAATAGGTCTCTGCAGATGTAATCTTTATGGCAAAGTCATTCAGGTTCCTATTGCAGCTTGACAGAAACACACACACACACACACACACACACAGGCTCAGTATACATGTACACACACATGAAAGCACTGTATAGGGACACACACATAGGCACTTACATACATCATACATGCACGGACACATACATTCACATACAAGAGCACACATGAACATGCATCACACATGCACACACAGGAGAACGCTACAACGACATACTCAGGCACATATGCACATATACACACAGGCATGCACATATACACAGGACACCATATAAGGACATAGGATGGGAAAAGCAAGGCAGAGGTAGAATGATGTCACCAGCCAAGGAATTCCTGAGGCCAGCAGATGCGGGCAAAAGCAAGGAATCTACCTCTAGAGCATTTGAGGAGAGCACAGCCCTACTGACACCTTGATTTTGGATCCCTTGCATCTACAGATGTGGGATAATGAATTTATGTTGTATTCATCTCCCAGGTTTTGGCAGCTCTGGGGCAATTTGAGAGCCGACCTTCCCAAGCCTTCAGGATACTGACCATTTGCAGGGACTCAGAGCCTCTGGCACCGATGTACATTGAGAGCTTTGGGCTAAGCCTCTTTCAGCTTTCCTGCCACTGTTGAAGCCCCTGGAGATAGAGAGAGGTCCACACCCAGAGCTGGGCAGGGCCCAAAGAGAGAAGGGTAGGTCACCTCTGGCCAGGTGAGCAGAGGCAGTGGCGAGCACAGAGATCCACAAGGCATTACTCCTATAGGCTGAAATATACAAAAGGGTTTGAATTTAAACTTGTTACCCTTGGCATCAGGAGCCATGACAGGGAAGCCGCAGGGAGAAACGGCGTTTTCAGTCAATTGTCCCTATGATAACCCAGAGGTTGGACATGAAGGGGAACATACAAGCTAAGGCCCTGGAAGTGAACAGGAAGATGCAGCTGATCCAGATGGATTCGGTAATGACTTTGAAGGACTCAGAGATTTGTTGCATTTAGGCACTGAGAGAGAAAGTAGAGTCATTGACCCTCGGGTACGCAGCTGGTGCCTGGGGACAGAAAGAACTGTCAGTGAGGGAATGGTAGTATTTTAGTTACTGTGCTATCTCTGTGTATCATGATCAAGGGAACATTTAACTGGGGGCTTGCTTACAGTTTCAGAGGGTGAGTCCATTGATATCATGGTGGGGAGCATGGCAATGGCAGAGAGGGCATTGCACTAGAGCAGTAGCTGAAAGCTTACATCCTAACCCTTAGAAGGTAGAAGGCAGAGAGGGACTGGGTCTGGTGTGGTTTTTTGAAGTCTCAAAGCCTATCCCTAGTGACACACCTCCACCAACAAGGCCACACCTCCTAATCCTTCCCAAACAGTTCCACCAACTCATGGGCTAAGCCTACAGAGGTGATTCTCATACAGACCACATCACAGTGGCCATGAAGAAAGGAAAGATGCTGGGCTCTGCTGGGAGAGACAAGCAGAAGCTGTGCAGACAGTTCTAGAGCTTGGAGGGACACTTCTACCAATGGGATACTAAGACAGAAAGGGGTCTGGGCCATGGATGTAGACATTATCCCACAGGGTGGAAAGACTATGGACAGTTGACCACTGCTTGGTACTGGGGGACAAGAAGGCTGGAGGACAGTGAGTAGCAAAAGCATCAGGAAGGTAGGACTTCACAAGCGCATGGTTGATATGGCATGAAGGACCAGCAAGGTCATCATACTCAGTGGCCGTGCAAGGGCACACCTGTCATGGTTTGCCTTTCCTGATGTCTCCTCTCTTCACCTGTCTATCAGACCCTCTTGCTGGCTCTGTCACTGTCCTGACACCTCTCTGACCATATGGCTCAGAGCAGATCTAGGAGGTGAGTGCAAGCGAATGCCCAGATACCCTCATGGATGCCCTTTCCTCATGCCCAAGCCACACTCCCGTGCTCACCGGTGTAGCCATGAGCTGCTGCCAGCAGTCTGGAAGCTAAGGGTGGGTTGCGGCCTCCAGCCTGGTTGGATGACAGGTACCTGACCCCTGGTCCCTCCACACCTGGTTGCAGTTGTGTGTCCCTTCTTTGCAGGGCCCATCACCATGGGCGGCTCTGCTCCTCCGATTCTTGGGGATTGTGCCACGCATGCGCCAAATGATCCAGTCCCTCTCTGATTGCTGCCTACCAGGTTGGTCTGTGTGCACTGGTGTGGTGGCTTTTCTGATGTGACCCCAGACCCTGTTCTCAACCACAGGTTTCAGTGTGAACAAGCATTCATGTGGCCCGCTTGCCCCCATCTCTGTGAGAATTATATATACTTAGGAAATGTAACCGTGTGAAATATTTAAATGGATTCTAAGATATGGTGCAAAGTTTAGTCATCTCTCATCACCTCCCTCCATCTCACTCCCTTCCCAAGAGAGACGTACAATTTGTTACAGTGGAACATCTGCCGAATGTTCCCAAAGTGAAGGAAAGGTACTCTCCCCCTCCATGTACACCTATGAGATTACATTAAACCACTCTTTGCTTTTGCTTTTTCTATGGCCCTAGTGTATTTTGAAGATCCTTCTGCGCCAATTCAACTAGATCTATGTTGGCTTAAAGTAATGGTGTAGAACTCTACAGGGTATCGTAATTTTGTTAACTCCCCTCTCGATGGCTGATTAAGATTCTTTACACTCTGTTGCTATTCTGGTGAGTGCTTTGTGTGTGTGTGACTTAGCACAGCTCCCAAGGAGTGAAATTGTTGGATGACATGGCTGCATATAATAAATATCAGTGGGTGCCACCAGATTGCTACCAAGAAGAATACAAAGGACCTGGGGACATGGTTCAGTGGGTCAGGTGCTTACTGAGCAAACACAAAGGCCCGTAGGTGACTGTCACTGGCTAGCTTAGCTGATGGGTGAGCTCCAAGTTCAGTGAGAGACTTTGCCTTAAAAAGAAGATGGAGGGTGGACAGAGTGGCTCAGTAGGTTTGGGTCCCCAGCTCTGAGCCTGATGGCCCGAGTTCAATCCTTAGGACTCATAAGTTGGAAGGGGGGAACTGACTCCTGCTGGGTATCCCTTTGTCCTCCACAGAAGCATGGTGGCATGAGCATGCATACACACAGAAATACACACACACACACACACACACACACACACACACACACGCTCGCGCACACACACCCCTGCCTTCCAACAGTGTGGACTCTCAGCTTCCTTGGTGGTACCAAGTAAATAGCCAACAAAAAGGCATTTCCTCAGTCTGTTTTGCATTTCTCTGTTGCCTTCGAGACTGGGTAGGTCTTGGTCTATTGGCCAATCATGTACATTCTGAAGCTTGCTAATCATCCATTGTATGATACCCTTTTGGTCATTTGAGTGCTGTGGAGTCACTCATCCTAGTTGGTATGTCTTCTGTTGTATTTTTTTTTTTCAATATTTTCTCCATGTTTGTTTGGTTGGTTTTTGTTTTGTTATGCATACACAGGGTCTCACTATGTAGACCAGGCTGCCTTCAAACTTGTGATTGTGCCACTAGGGATGTCTGAACGCTGTGTCAGAGGATCTCTCAATCAGAGGTTTGGGAAGTGCCGGGGAAGTGGAGCTTGGAGCTTTAAAGCCCTGCATCCCAATCATTCCCTGGAGGACCAAGGTTTGATGCTCTCTTTCTCTATCTCCTTTTCTCCAGCTGCACAGTTCTCACACTACGCTTCCTCGTTCCAGACATCTTGGGGATCGAAGCCATTCTACACTTGACAGTTAAGCTCAGCATTGAGCTGGACCTTTTAGTCCAGCAAGGCTTTGGGAGATGGTTGGGAGTGTCTGGCATCTGGCCCTGGTGTGGATCATTTCTCCCAAGGTAGCTCCCACCTGGGCTGGTGCTGACAGCTCCAGGGCTTTGCATAAGGAACTGTATTTGTCAGCTCAGACTCATGAAACACCACAGTCTAGGCAATTAAAACAACAGAAACTTACTCTCTCTCACTTCTGGACACTAGAAGCCCAAGGTCAGAGTGTCAGCAGGCTTGGCCCCTTCTTCGGCCACTTTCCTTGGCTTGCTTTCTCCCTGTTGCGTGGATCTGGATGTCCATACCCTGATCTGCCTTTTTTAGAAGGAGGCCTATCAGCAGATGTTAGCCCTGCTCCATGGCTTCATTCCTCATTCATGCACCCCTTTAAAGGCTTTAGCTCCAAGTACAGTCCCCTTCTTAGGTCTTCAGGTTGGAGTTCAAATTAGGATTTGGGGGCTTTCCATTTAGCTTCTAACAAGGTGAGCTAGTAAGAGTGAGTGCCATTTCTGGCTGAGGATCTGGCGAGCAAGACTCCGAGCCTAAGTCACCCAGCAGCTGGGTTGCAAATCTGAGTCCTCTTAATGTCTGGGTCATCCTTCAGTTGTTGAGCATTTGGCTTTTCCATTTGTGTTGTTACTGACAGTGAGGCAGTGAGCATTTCTGTACAGAAAGCCTTCTGAGTCTCTTGGTTCATTTCCTGAGGGAAAACGCCCAGGACTTGATTGCTGAGTTTAGGGCAACAGTAACCTTTGGTGAGCTAATGTATCCATGAATGGGATGAGCCACCCATGTCCCACACTCCAGAACAGGAACACATCAGCTCCCCAGGACTCTCGATGATGACAGTATTAGGTTGTAAATGGCTAAATAAATTTGTGACAATTTTAATATACTTCAATGAGCTCGTCGAGGCTGTTAACATGGGTTGCTTTAATAATCACCGGGGGGGGGGGGGTAGTCACCCGGGGGGGTAGTCACTAATATCTCCAGTACTTTCAGCTGTGTTTGCTGTCACCTTAAGTATAAAACAAGTCATTATTGAAGACTAAACAAGTGGACAGTCTTCAGGGATTGGTCACTGAAAGGAATATCTAGGCTCCAACAAGAAAAAAGACTCTGGTTGATAACCAGCAGGCACGGTTGAATGGAGACCGTGGAGAGGTCAGTGTTCTTGGAACTGGCACCAACCCCATCTGTGCTTCCTGGCACTCAAGAGAGCTGTCTTCCAGGGCTGGCAGCCCCTTGCTGCCCACCAGGCTCACCCCCCAGAGGACCAGCTCTTCTGGTGCCCCAACAGCACAATGCATGTGGGGCAGGATTGGTCCCCGCCCTGTCCTTTTGATCGAACAGATATGAATGGTACCTTCTTTCCCATAATAATTTTGTGACTTTAGCATAATGACAGTTCCCCTCAGACATCTTAATTGCCTAGCAACCCATTCTCACAAATTGCTTTTGAATTAATTCTTTGGCTTGGGCACAAAGTCATTTATTTATTAATGACAGTGGTAGTCAGCACCTATGTGTGGTTATTCTTAGAACACTGCTTCTTTAAAGCTTCATTCTTAAGGTAGCCCCACAGGGACATAGGCCTCAGCTTTAATGAGAAGGCTGTGAGTCGGAGGGAAGCCACAGCCCCCTGTAGCCTTGAGGGCTGTAGCCATTACCTCCGGGGTATCCCTTCCTTTTTTCCTGTGCAGAGGAAAAGGGAAGCTGTGAGGCAGTGTATGTATCAGAAGCACAAACTTGAAGGGACCACAGTGGAAAGCTGGAGATGGCAGGAGGGGCTTGGTTTGGTGGGCTCAGACAAGTGGGGGGCATGGTAAATGACTAAGCCACCTGGAGCAACCAATAAATTGAGCTCATCTCTGAGTCACACCGGAAGCTGGGAATAAAGAGAGAAGGCCACACTCTCTGTCCTCAGGGAGCTCCGTCTGTGCAGGAAACTGGCAGCAAATAAAGTTCCAGTAGGGCACACAGGATAGAGGAGAAGAAAGAAGCCTGGATCACAAGCAGTTGGCTCCTGAGTCTGTTGCTCTAACAAGCCTACTCATGCGTAGCTTTCACTCAGCTACAAACATGAGGTGGGAGTTCCTTTTCTTCCAGCATTAATCTGTGCTGCCATTGCCCGGTAAGGCTAGATGGCTCTTTGGCATCCATGAAGCTGATAACATGAAGACATCCCCCTGCATCTGGGCCCTTAGGTTGCATCTGTCTTTACTGCCAGTGGTGACAGGCACGGAGTGTCTTGCTTCTTCCTCTCTTGCTGAGGCATCAAATCCTCACACTGGACTACAGGGTGGAGACATGCCTGTGGCTCTCACTGTACTGCCACATTGCACCTTAGTCTTCACATTTGCTTCTTTTTTTTCCTCTCATCTCTGGCACTGGATATTGATTATTGTGCACATGTGTGAACACACGCACACACACACACAGGTGCACACACCAATTTATGTGCATGAATTTTAGTGTGTGTGTATGCAATAACCTGAGCAAAGAGGAGCCTGGTGTAATCAGAGCCTGGTCAGCAGTGTCCCGGTGGTGAGTGGAGGTGTGATACCGGGTCCCTTGACCTTGAGGCTTGGTCACCTGTGACCTTTCAGCTAACATATGTAGCTACCTGTCCTCGTAGGCTGGACTCTGACCATTCTGCATGAGCAGAACTTGATAATGTTTTGATGTGGCTTACAGTATAAAATAAAAATACATAGAAAGATGACACAGTGTGTGTGCATTTACGTGTGTGCATACACGTACATGTGTGTTCAGGGGAGTGTGCAAACGTGTGCATACCCATGTGTTCTGTGTGTGGGGGCATGTGTGTGCACATAATTGTGCTTATGTGTATATGCGCATGTGCTCTCCCAGGACTTCGAGACTAATTCTTCATTATTATTATTATTATTATTATTATTATTATTATTATTATTATTTTATTTACTACTTCACTTTCTTTTCTAGATGTGTTTTCTTTGCTGACTCCTCGGGTAATCCAGAGTGGCTGAGTGTGAGGAAACATGCAGGACTGTGTTCTCTTGCCCTGCCCTTCTTGCTCAGGACAGAGGTGCAGCTTTTAGTCAGATTCTTCCAACTCCCACGATACTGAGCATGTGGCTAAATATCCTGCTCGGGACTGACTCTTGCATACACAAATCCTATAAAAACTGCCCGTAAACTGAGGCTGGGGCTCACTGTAGTCCCACAACTGGTGAAGTCAGGCAGGTGTTCTAGGACTCTCAAAGTAGGAAGATTAGGGGCCCGGTGATATAGCTCCATCTATAAATTGCTGCCGTGTGTGTTCATATGTGGGATCTTGACTCTGACATTGAGCGGCATCTTTTGGGTAGTTAGTTGTACTGAGTGTGGACTGCTGGCAGCCAGAATGGAAACTGGAAGATTTTCTGGGCCGCTTTCTAAGAGTCCGTGATCCTGGAGTGCGATGATGGAGATCATTGGGAACGTGTTTTCTGGTCACCGCCCTCAGGAGGGGCTGGCCCAGTGGTCTTAAGGCTGATCAGTCAAGTATGTCTCTAAGGTTTCTTAGCTGAGCAACTGGGAGGATCCTGCAGTTAGCTGATGGGAGAGGGATGGAGGAAAGGTTGGGAGAAAGTTCTAGGGAACCACAAAAAACTCACATTTGGACACTGGGTTTGTGACTCCCACCAGACTTCTACAGGACGCTTGTATTCATAAAAGTCTGGACAGAGACAGATGCTGTCTGCAGTCCTGTAGCAGAAGTGCCTAAAGGAGCTGAAGTCCCTGGGCCCCGCCTGTTGCCTTCCTCCTAGAAGGTGGCCAGTAGCTGCAGGTGGCCGGACACAGAAGCATCAGCTGCCGTGGCGCGGTAGAAGGTGACCGGATCTCAGCAGTGACCTCGATTTCCTGGAATCACCCACCATCAGGCTCCGGGCCACCCGGCTTCTCAAGGGCACCCTTCTTTGAAATGCAGCAGCACCTAGCGTGCTGCTGCAGGGGGCGGCACTTTCACAAGGGTTTTCGCGAGCAGACGTGACGTGGCCACGGGAAGCCCGCCCCACACCCCGCGCCCCGGAGCTCGCGGGGTCGCACGGCTGCGGCGGCGCAGGCTCCGGGGGAGGAGGCGTGGAGGCGGCTCGGCTCGGCTCGCGCAGCGCCGACGGGGTTAAGGGAGCGAGCTCAGGGCGGCTCGGTGCTCCGTGCGACGCGACGCCGGGACCCGCGAGCGCTCGCCGCCGCCGCCGCCGCCGCCACCTCCACCTCCGCCCCGCGGTCCTCCCGGCTGCGCGTCCCGGGCCCAGCGCCATGTAGCGCCCAGCCCCTCGGAGGCCGCGGGCCGCGGGGATGAAGGGACGCGGCTGCTGGGAGACGGCCTCCGTGCGCTCCTTCTGCAGCTCCGGCTGCCTGAATAAATTTAAGAAGGGTTAGTGCTTCGCGAGGCCGGGCTCCCCTCGCACGCACGCACGCACTCCCCGCGCCGGGTTTTGCGGCAGGACCGGTCCACGCGAGCCTCTGATGTCATTTGCTCATGGCGTGGGGATCGCGGGGAGCCTCAGGGAACCCCTTTCCCCGCACCCTGACGGAGTAGACTGCGCAGTGGCTTTGCGCATGGCGAGTTTTGGAAAGGGGGCTTGGGGCTAGAAATGACCGGGGGTCGATTAATCTCCGGAGGGAGGGATTAAGGAAGGAAAAGAAATCCAATCCAGCTGTTCATGGACAGGCGAGGGGGTCTGGGAGGGGCGGTCGTGTTTGCCCGCCCCCAACACTTAGCCCATTTCTTCCCCAGGCGGCCTGGAGTATTTACTACCTTGGCCTTTAGGCTCCCTGAGCGCTGGCAGAACTGCAGCGCCATCCATATGGGCCTCGAGTCACCCTAGCTCAGTGCATGACTCTCTGGAGTGGCCACTTAGGTCTGAGCAAGGGCCAGCCTTGAGAATGCCCCTGTCCTATGGTGATCCTAACTGCCCCGGTGTTCTGGCAGAAGCCTGCTGGCAATCTAACTTCATGTTGAGAGGAAACTGCTGCTGCTTTGCAGTCTGCAGCCCCCTAGTTTCTCTCACCTGCCATTTTTGATGTTTGAAACCCCCCTTTGGGGGGGGGGGGGAACTACCGTGAATGAAACTTGCTTTTTACCTTGATGAGTGTTTCTGGTCTAGAGCCACTCTGGAAAATCAGAATTCTTTAACCCTGTTGACCTAACAGACACAGAGGCAGTTAACTTCACTTAATATGCCTTGATTGGAAACAGCTTTTTATGCTATGAACGCCCCTTGGCCTGGCCTGTAGTAAATCTTGCGATTAATTTTTATGGTTGACTGGCAATGCCAATGGTTTCTTGGGGTCTGGCTAGCTCCTGTGTTCCCCAGAGTTGCAGGACACCAAGCCTCAGCCTGTAAAGTCATGGAAAGTGTGGTCAACCTGTGGTATTCTGAACATAGGTGGTGCAGGGTTTTAGAGGTTTCAGTTGTAAACACACTCAGTATCTCATCCTGAGCTGCTATGACAGTCCGGTCATGTGAATACTATTCAGTGCACGTTTTCTGCTCTTAAAGGATTGTTTTTAATCTCCAATTTTTACTTCGGATATATGCTTTATACATATGTAAAGTTGATTAAGGAGTCTGTTATTAATGTGGATTTATTCAGAAGATGAGATTTGGAGTCAGTAAGTGTAAGCATCAGATGTTAAATTGCTTTTCTTTCTTTGCCCATAGAGCAGTTTTTCTTGTTATTACATGAAGATTCAAGGCAAGCAAGGGTATGGGATGAAGTACCAGCCTGCTCTCTGCTTGGTTGTGATAGAAGCCCACAAATTTATGTGGAAACGAAGGTGTGAGCAGGGCCGTGTCTGGGTGACCTTGGTGCCAGCTTCCCTCTTTACTTCATGTCAAGATCATGCTGGGGGTGTATGTGATGCTTGTCGTGTTTAGAATGGGGTCTGGAACAGAGCATAGAGTCACCAGAAAACCCTGTGGCCAATGTCTTAGTCAAGAGCAGGCAAATTTCAGGCCCCAGTCTGGAATCCCTCCTGACCAGCAGAGATGTGTCCCTGAGGTGTTCTCTGAGTGGGAAGGTGAGCTTAGGAAGTCCTGAATCGAACTTTAGAGATGAGCTGGCAGCCTTCTGTTTTTAACCCTGACTATGCCTGCTAAAGGGAGAGAGAAATAGGGGAGACTCGGGCTGACCAAGGCCTGGTTGGCATCAGCTATGGGAGATTGGTGTTTTCCCTGTGCATGGAGAGAACTCCAACCCTGCTCACTTCACAGATGCTGGTCTCCTCCGCTCAGACAACAGGAAATGCCCTTAGACAAGTTCTTCCTTATAAACGGGTCCCAGTGAAATAGTGTCACACACCGCAGCCCATTCTACCCAAGCTGAAGCAGGAGCTAGCCTTGCTGCCTCATCTGGAGGGCAGGAGCTGTGATCCGGCCTGTGACAGGCTCAGCAGCAAAATTCTGTGGCCTAGGGATCAATTCCCATGGGCAGCTTCTCTGGAAGTCCCATCTAATCATTGGGCCAGAAGGAGACCTGGGTTCTTAGGTTCCTATCTTGACTCTACTGCTAGGTCACATGCCCCTGAGTCTATTATATCCCTGTCTCAGAGTCATCTATAGCAGCCAACTCCTGACCCCATTAAGAGTGTCATGAAGGGGGCTCCAGAAGGGTGGCCTCCAACACAGCTCCTGCCCTAAGCTCTGGAGGAGCAGCCCCAAGGAGTCTGTGACAGGATACCTGACCTCCAGCTGGCTTCTTAGCCCTTCAGTCCTGGCTTCCCTGGGTTCAAAGGCTGGAGCATTAAGCCTTCCATTCCAGGGTGGGGAGATGGCTCAGCAGGTAAAAGTACTTGTCACCAAGACTGCCAGTCTGAGTTTAATCCCTGGAACCCATGGTGGGAGGAGATTACCAACTCCCATAAACTGTCCTCTGATGACCACACATAAACACACTATGACACATGTGCACACACACAAATGTTTGTTTGCTTTTTAATCTCTCTACCTAGCAGTGAGGCTGAGATGAGATAGCGTGTATTTTATGTGATCTATCTCTGTGCTTCAAACAGAGCCTCAGGAGCCACAAAGGGGAAAGGCCCATGTAGAGACTCAGGGAAGCTTCACTCAACCCCGAGTTACCCAGCCAGGCTCACTCTGTACACCTTACGGCATGTCAGTCACAGGAAACTAGGAGCCTTGCAAAAGAGAGTTCATTGGAAATGCAGCCATAGGAGGGGTGGAAGAGAGGACAAACACATCTGTCTTCTGAGGACAGGGCTCAGACACAAGCGTGAGCTTGTCTTTGATGGCCATGAACTTGGAGGAGGTTGAGTCAACATGAGGAACGGGCAATGGGGAGCTATGAACTCAGGCCTGTTCATCTGCTTGTTAGCACAACACAGCATCGTCAGCGCCCTAGTTCATGTTTGAGAGTGGTGTGATTGAGTTACACAAACAAATGGAAAGAAAAAAAAGCCTCGGCGGGGTTTTTAAGTAAATTGACAGTTTTGTGTTGAGCCATGTTCATGGATATCCTGAGGTGATCTGTGGCTGCAGGCTGTGGATATCCCTGATAGAGAGATTAGGTGTCCCCAGGCTCAGCAGCACAGCCTTCTGCATATGTGAGTATATGTATATATGTGTGTATGTGTATGTGTACGTGTGAGTGTGTGTCTGGAGAGTGTGTGTGTACATGAGTGTGTATGTGAGTTTGTGTGTGTCTGAATGTGAGTATATGAGTGTGCATGTATAAATGAGTGTGTGTGTGTGTGTGTGTGTGTGTGTAACATTGTTTTGGGCTGGAATGCAAATCTGGAAGGCCATACATGGAGCCCAGTGGAGCCCAGCATGGTGTGCTCCCAGAGGTCAGGCCTGGCAGCCTTGAGCAGGCTGTACTCAGGTGCTGTGAAGATGGTACTTTCTCGTTTGCTCTCCTGTGAACTATCTCCCATCTTCTGGGCCCAACTCATATTGGCTGCCCTTGTGCAGTGTAGAGAACCAAACTGAGTGAGGAAGGGCAGAAGGATGTGTCTCCTACACAGGAAGAGACTGGGATGATGGCAGCTGGCACAGGTGAGGGCAGATGTCTTCCCACAGACTCCCAGCAAACTTGGTGGTGAGACTTCCTTGGAGGTGTGTGGTTTTAATGTGAGTGCTGGGTACTTGGTCATAATGTGAGTGCTGGGTACTTGGTCATAATGTGAGTGTTGGGTACTTGTGCGCTCTGAAATCCTGTCAGGTTTTATTGTTTTTGAATGGGTCTTCACTGTGAGGCCCAGGCTGGCCTCAAACTCACAATTTTCCTGCGTCTACTTCCCAAATGTGTGCCACCATGCCTATCAAGCAAGAGGACTATCGCCATTATCATTTTACAGATGTGGAAACTGAGGCTCAAGGAGGAAAAATGACTGTCCTAAGATCACACAGGCAAAAGTCAGATGGGTGTTTGCATGCCAGAGGGGTAGCCAAGGAACAGAAGGTATTGGACTCCCGGAACCTGGCCCCAGGCGAAAGCTGCAAGGCTTGCATTCATTTTCTGGGGAGGAACCTCAGACCCTGGAGAATGCAGAGGGTGCCTCGAGGAGGAATCCTTGTCACTTGAGAAAGGCTAAATGCAGGGGGAAGTTAACAGTGTTTCAGAGGCAGAGGGAAGTGGTAGAGGAGACAGGCACGTTGCCTTTTGCACAGATCAGAAAATCTTGTTCCTCGGTTATTCTCTCAAGCTTTGTGGGGCACACTGTCTGTAGCCAGGTGGCTGGAGTCCACCTCAGAGGGGTGGAGACTTCCAGTCCCTACTCGCCTCATTCACAGGCCAGGTTCTTCCTGATCCTTCTGCACCTCCCCAAGGAAAGAGCTTAGGTCCGAATAAGGCCCTGTGACCAGAGCTGGAGTCCAGAGCATACAGCAGGTCATCAAGTGGAGAAGTTTCTAGAATTTCAGTGAGGTAAACACACAGGAGCTGAGAAAGGCATTGCCAGGGAGCCCATGAGGACCCTCTGGGGACAAGCAGCTGAGGGGTGGGGAAGGGTATGCCTGGTGAGGGAGCAGGGGAGAAGTGCTAGAGAGGATGCCACCTCTGCATGTTGTGAGCGTGCTTGTGTGGGAGCAGGGGGCAGGTTGGGGAGCAGAGCCCTGTGAGCAAAGGGAGAGTTTAGTAGAGGTTAGTAAAGCAGGCTTCCTTCACCCTCACTGCCACACACAGGCTGAATTCATGCCTGTGGCAGCTCTGAGCCCCAGGTGGCAAGCAGCCTGTGGTGCTGGCTTCTGAGGGCAGGCTGGGTGATCAGAGTAAAACAGCACACCAGGGAAGAGGAACACACCATCTTGTACAGCCATGGCCCAGTGTACTCAGTAAATACGGGGTCAGCGGAACTATGACAGGCATCAGGTTTCCCAACCTTGCAGCCTGGAGTATATTTGGTCAGTGGCACCTGAGAGTCTAGGGAAGGCAGTACAGCACCTGGGGGCAGGTTCTTTTGTTGTTCAGCAATGGGCCCATTTGAAGCCTTGACGGATTCCCCTCCTCCCTTCCACTTATCGTAAGATTGTTGTATTATTTTGCCAGGGGGAGGAAATACTTCTTTCTTGCAATTATTGGACATGTGTTACAATAAAAATGAATCTACAGTGTCTAGTGTGGGTGGCCCCCTCCCCCTAGAATCATGCAGTACACAATTGTTCAGTCATAAGCAACAGCCCTGTTAACAAAGCCCATTAACAGAGTCAATGTTTGGTCTTCAGAATAATATAGTGATCTCTACTAACTCTAAGCAATAAACAGGGCCACTCAGGTACCAAGACAGGTGTGACTTCAGGTATAGGCCAAAGTTGGAACAGGGCTCACCAGAGCCCTGGGAAACCAAGTAGAGAGACATCAGGGTAACCAGTGGACTGAGGATGAGGAGAATACAGTCTAAGCTGTATTCTCAACACAAGGTTGAGCTGGAGCTCACGCCCCTCCCCCAACTTGGAGCCAAGTTCTGACCTCCTCAGAGAACATCCTACAGGGCAGGTTACTCACTGCCCATGTAGGCATGATTCATGCTCCGTGCCCGGGTTTCCAGTAAAGGGCCAGTCAGCTCCCACTGGCAATGCATCTGATCACAAAGAGAAACAATACGAATGATGATGATGAAGCCATGGGCCTCAGGCTGCTAAAGATAAACTTCCTTTTGTGTCCTTTCCTTTGACGTACGTGTTGAAGAATGACTGCTGACGCACATCTGCAGAAATAGTAGCTGCCCACGTCAACTGTTGTACCAGGACAGAAGGGAGCCACAGACGTGGGCTCGCCACCCCACCTGGACAGTACCCTGGCGTTATTGCTATGTAACCCATGGAGAGGAGGGCAGACACTCGGTGCGTGGCTCTGCCTGGAATAAGTAGTTTGCTTGGGAGGCAGCACTGTGGGATGAGAACCTAGATTACCGTTCACCCCGGAGCCATTTTGAGATTGTTCATTTGTTGAAGATTCTCAAGCCTTCTTTCCAGCCTTCCAACCCACATACTTTGTTCTTGGCCTAGCGTGGCCACTCCTCTGTCCCTAGACAGTTGTTGCTTTTAAGGATGCTCTTGAGACAGCAGTTCCAAGCTTAAGGTCACAGAGTTTATGATGCTCTAACAGCATCATTTCTGGTTTGTACTTTCCCTTCATCTTTTACATCATTTTCCCGTGGCCATGCAACCCAGGCAGCTTCCCGTGTGACTGATTGTATCAAATGTCTCCAGAATGACTTTCCTTCTGTTCAGCAGTTCGCTTCTGCTCAGATCATCAGTGCAGCCAAACTGCTGCCTGAGCATCTTTGGCATGGAAGGTTCCTTCATTTGTGTTTCTTTCTGGGACAAGTTCCCGGGAGGGAGTGGGATGCCTGCATACTAGGGTGTGAACACTTCCCTCTGGTGTCCCAGTCCTCCCTTTCGAAAACCAGCTCATTCATGGCCTCCACGGCTGGGGGCCCTGTCTTCCACTGCACGTGTTCTGAAGGGATGTTGCTGGAGAGCTGGGTTGTGTATATGGGTGCATGTGTGTGCAGGTATTTGGTGGAGCTCAGAGATTAACACTTGGGTGTCTTTCCCTGTCATCATGTACCCCTCACTGAACCTGGAGTTCACTAATGCAGCTAGGCTGGCCAGCCAGCAAGCCCAGGGATCTGCCTGTCTCCACCTTCCCCCTCTAACTCCCCCTCCCCCTCCCCCTCCAGCCCCCCTGCATGCTGCCATACCCAGCTTTCCATGGATGCTGAGATCCAAATGCAGGTCCTCACATTTGTACAGCAAGCTCTTTAGCCAGGGAGCCATCTCCCCAGCCAGCCAGCCAGGGTCCTTCTATGAAACCCTGGGTGGCCAGGAACTCAGGATCCCCTTGCCCCAGCCTCTGAAGTGCTAGGCTCACAGACATATGCTGTGCTACACCTGTACCTCCTTAAGGCCTTGACTTGTGTTTAACAAAAGGATTAGGCAGTCATTCAGAGGCAAGCGAGCTTGGTTAGCATGTTTGAGGGCCTGGGTTCCATTCCCAGCATCAGAATAAAACAAAACAAAGGCTGAGTAGTCACCACTCCTGAGACATCTCTGGGTGCCCACTCCTGGCTGGGCAGCTGCCTTTTCTCCTGCCCTTCCTGGAAACCCGACCGGATGGACCGGATGCAGATCTGGCATATATCAGGTGGAGTTTCTTTGGACCTTGATGCTAACTCACAGTTCTTAGGAGTCAGGATTCAGAGAACTGGTTCCTATGGCTCTCACCTCCCAGCAACCCCTGCTGCATAACTTGTGGTCCTGGTGCAAAAAACAAATACAGGTGCCTCACAGAAGTTTTTGTTTCAAGATAGTGACAGCTGATCCAGGCATGAGCACAGGCCCTGTGAATGGCAGCCCTGTGAACGGCCATTCACGTAGGCTCATGGTGAGCCCGGGCCATGCCCAGTGCTTTAGTTGGAAGTAGTCCACTGTTCCACGATCATCCTGCTGTTTAGCTTTCACAGGGGCCACTCCTCATGAAGAGCTCAAGGCCAGGCACGCATGGAGTCTTGCTGCTCTGCCCCACAGTAGCCAGCACACACAAGGATTCTTGTCCTCCAAGGCCCAGTACCCTCCCTGCGGCCACTTCAGTACCTGCTTTGATCTCATTCTGTGAGCTTGCTGGTGTCCATCCGGCCCTTCTGTTCACCTTGGACTGCTTTGGCCAAGCAAGACAAGTGATCAAAAGCTTGCCTGGGACATTCTGGACAGTTTTCCCCGTAAGAGTGGCACTTTGTCCACTTCCTTCTCCCCTTCCCCCAATCCTCTGCCCCAATAGGGGCAGTTGCTGTTTGTGTTGCTGGCATTCAATAGAGACTGTTGAGACTTTTCCTTAGTTGTAAATAGCAGGCTCCTCCCAAGCAGCAGAGACAGTAGTTGGAGATTAATTTCATAGGGCCCGTGGCACAAGGCGGCATTCTGAAGGGATTCAGTGTGTTACCACAGGGGTCAAGGAGTTTGGGGCTCAGCCCAGCAACAACGAGGGAGCATTCTTGGGGTCTCTCATCCATTGTAACTTTCTTCAGTGGCGTCTGGCTTGCCTTCGCTGTTCCTCTCACAGGACACATGGTTCCATACTTCATGTTTTCCCCACGTTTTCAGTGTCTGGATTAGGAAGGCACTGATGTGTGAGTTTTCACTTAGATTTGGGATGAGTTTGGCTCCCTATATGAAGGAACATCATGTAGCCATAAATCCCAGCCTCTCCTAAATTATTGCCACTGGCTGAGATTATTTTTGACATTTTTTCCTCATTACCAAGCTAATGCACAGTCATTATAGAAAATTCAGTGGAGGACTGGGGAGATGGCTCAGCAAGAAAAGTGCTTGCCATGCAAGTGTGAGGACCAGAATTCAATTCCCTAGCACCCATGTGAATGGTGGGCAGGTGTGGTGGCCCATTTGTAATCCCAGGAGTTAGGAAGCAGAAGCAAGGGCACCCCCCCCCCCCCCACACACACACAGGGCAAGCTCGCTAGGTAAACTGGCCACGTGGGCCAGCTCCAGTTCAGTGACCAAGAAAACACATAGCAGCATCCTCTGGCCTGCACACATATGCACCTGCACACACACATGCAAACACACACACATGGACATGGAAAATAAAAAGACTTAGCAGTCTAGCACAACGTGACCATGGATCTCACTGGCTGCTCCACATTGACAGCTACGTGTGATGACCTCATGTTGAGTCAGCGCCCTTGTTGTGAGGCAGGCTCTCACTATGTGGCCTAGCCTGGCATCAAACTGGTGGTGATCCTGCTGCCTTTACTTCCCAGGTGATAGGATTGCACCACCACCTCAGCTTTTGCCAATCTCTTGCTCTCTTGTCCATGACCCCAGCTGGTTTGAGGTCCCATCCTCCATTTTGCAGATGTGGGAGCTGAGCTATGGAGACAGAGTTTGCAAACCATTCCCCAAATTAAAGGGATTCGCACCCTGCTGCTAGTCTCTCCATGAGTCCTCCACAGGATTAAGTAGCACTTAAAACTCCTATCAGAAATTCATGGGATAGCCAAGGTGGTTCAGTGGCTAAAGGTGTCTTGTCTCCACACCTGTGTTTTGTTTGGTCTGCTTTGATTTTTATGCAGTACTAAGAAGGGATCAAACGCAGGGATTTATGCATTCAACAGTTTGCCAACTGGGCCACACCCCCAGCCCTCCTCCTTATCTTTAAAAACACTCTTCAAAGTAAACAGCCACTACTACAGGAAAACAGGTCAACCAGAGCACTCACATCACTGGTAGCCCTGACCCTAGTGAGCACAGTCCTCTTAATCTGACAGTGTAGTTTCCACACACACCTTCAGGAACACTCATACAGAAGCTTGTCCTGGGTACATTCAGGAAGGGGACTGTTGTTCACTAATGAGCTTCCAGAGTGTGCTCAGCATCTTCCCTGCCTGCATCACAATCTTGGTCCACTGTAGCATGTGGAGATGTTGAAACAGTCCTTCTCCTCATGACATGATGTCTCCTGTGGTATTAGTTGGTATTCCCATGCCATTTACAGGGGCAGTTTCCTCTAGCTGGCTGTGAGACACATCTCATGTGACATTGCTTTTCCATCGAGGGGCTTGTCTTTTTTGTAGGTGATGTGTTTATAAAAAGATAAAGATAATATATGTTCTATGGGTGTGGAGGAGGTGTGGGTGTGCCTCAGCGGGCCCATGCTGAGGCATCCCTTTCCCTGAGGGACCAGCCACACCACAGTATAGTATAGAAGAGAGTTTATACTATAAACTAAAACCCGAGTTTACTCGGGGCATGGGGAGGGGAGCTAAGAGGGTAGTAGAGGCAGAGAAAGGCAGAGAGAGGGAGAGAGTAGAGAAGTAGAGGCCGGGACAACATGGAGAGAGGGGGAAGGGAAAGGGGAGAGAGGGAGAGCAAGGGGGCAAGAGGCAAGGCAAGAGAGCAAGAGAGGCAAGAGAGAGAGGAGGGGCAAGCAGCCCCTTTTATAGTGGGCCAGGCCCACCTGGCTGTTGCCAGGCAACTGTGGAGAGGAGCACACCTGGCTGTTGCCAGGTAACTGTGGGGTGGAGTTTAGACAGAATGCTAACAGTAGGTGTGAGCGGCTCCATATGATGGACACATAGCTATTCCTTGTCAGTCTGTTATAAATTGTTCTTTCAACTTTTTGTGTTTTTACATTCTGCATGGTTGTTTATTTGTGTGTTTACATTCTGTAAGG
>JADRCH010000051.1:8090309-8134902 GCA_019843965.1 Rhynchomys soricoides | reverse complement strand
TTTATTTGTGTGTTTACGTTCTGTATGGTTGTTTATTTGTGTGTTTATGTTATTTAGAACTGTCCTTTTTGTGGAACTCACTACTTTAGCAAGTGCTAGGTTTGTTTCGTGGTAACCTGAACTGCATAGCTGTAGTTGTTATAGTCGGGAGATAGGCTTTCTGTGAGAACTACTAGCCTCTTACTTGCATTTCTCCCTAAATATTTACCATGAAAAACTTCAAACACTGAGAAAAGTTGAAATGCTTGTATTGTCAGCATCTGTATGCTCACCATCTGTGCTTATTGATAAGTATTTTGATTAGCTGTTTAATAGTGTTATTGAGTTATAATCATACTCCATAGGGATTCCCTTATTTAAAATGTGTGATTCCATGTTTTTATAAACATTTACTGGATGACACATCATCATCACAGTCCAACTGTAGAATGTCGCTGCCTCTCCTGAGAAAAGCCACATACTCAGTAGTAGTCACTCTTGTCCCTCGGCCCTCAGCAACTACCAGCCTTTTGTCTCTGTAATCATGCACTTTGGGTATTTCATCTGAGTCAGTCGTTCTCAACCTGTGGGTTGCAACCCCTTTTGGGATCAAAAGACCCTTCCACAAGAGGCCGTGTATCAGATATTCTACATATCAGATATTTACATTACAATTCATAACAGCAAAATCACAGTTATGAAGTAGCAATGAATTAATTCTAGTTAGAGGTCACCACAGCATGAGGAACTGTATTCTGCCTGGCTTGTTTCACTTCGTGTGATGACCTTCAGGTTCATCTGTGTTGCAGTGTGTCCGAGGACTACATTTCTCTTTACTGTCCTGTGATTACCATTGTGTGGATGTACAACATTGTGTTTCTCAACTGATGGCTATGAACACAAAGGTTTTAAGTGGAGATACGTTTTTATTTTTCTTGGGTAGACACTGAGTAATGGGATCTCTGGGCTATGTGACTCTGTTGCTGGCTCATGGCTTAATTGATGGATTGTTTACTGCCTTCTTAGCAGTGTGAACCTGGGAAAATGAAGCCAATAAAGGAGGCAGACTGAAGTCTCATGCAATAGCCAGCTTTACTCAGAGCATCCGGCACTTTATACTCGAGGGTTAAGAAAAATCATACCAGTAAGGTCTTCAATCACAAGGACAAGCTACATGTGGTAAAAACATGTTTTTCTATTGAGGCACATGAATAACAACAGCTGAAGTAAACTCACTCCTGCATTGGGAGGAGCGCAAAAAACATTCCAAGAACAGTTCTGTGTTTTGAAGAAGCTGGGGTCATAAGACTTGTTTTCATGAAGTTTTCTTACAAGCCCTCAGAATTCTCACACAACTCCATTCTCGGACTATGTTCAGACTTCTCCCTCTTTTACATCTTAATAGCAGGATGGCCAGAGTCGTTTTGGTATGAGATATTGAGGGTAAACCTAATTCTCATTTGCTGCATAGACATCCTATAAGCAAGCAACTTATACTATTAGGACAGTGAACGCATTGTGTTTCTGCCCTGCCACCAAGATCTAAACTATGTCCAATACTATTGGTTACATTATTATATTGATCAAAAAATCTAGAGAATAACTTTAAAAGAGACCCATATAATTTGAAGCTCTGGTGCCTGATAAAACATAAGTCCATAATTGCCTTCAAACAAGAATACAAGTGTCCTATAGGAATAAATAGGAAGTGATTTAAATCCCAAGGAAAAAAATTAAAGTTCCTTCTCCAAATGAATGAATGAGTCTCTTACAATCCAGGGTCCAGGCATTAAACCCAGAGCCATTAGCAGATTAACTCCTTCCTTGGTGCAGAGGGCCTTAACCTGACCCAGGTGGGCAGACTTGACTTCTAGTGATATGGTAGATCTCTCTTTTTGCCCTTTAGCATAGGTTTGCCATCTTTCTGGTGACTTGCACTGTCCCCTGTCCTCCACCCTTGTCCTTGATGGTCCTGGGTTGGAGGAGCCAGAAAGGAATCCATGGTGTGTTGGAGGACACACTCGCAATGACAGATGCATACTCCTTCCCCGCTTTCTTCTGGAGAAGTGAAGAATAGGACAGGTCAATGCCTCGGCTTGTTTGTCTCCTTCTGCAACAAATCCAGGGAGGTTAGAACGTGCGTGAGTATGAGTCTACTGCTGGAAATAATCCTACAACATAGGTAGAATCAGAAAGTATTTGAAGGTTTATGACTTAACTGTAATAGATGAATCTCAACAGCCAGTCCCACCTGCTGTGCTAAGGGAAGAGAAGTATTAATAGACTGACGAACATCTGGACCATGGGTCCCCCTATACCATTAGATGAGCCACTAGTAACATAAGTATCTGCCTGTGGAATGGGACAGGGTTGGACAACCAAGTCAGTTCCTATGAGAAAATCCCATAGCCTGCCAGCTGGATAATTGCTTCCTATCCTTCCGTAGCAATCTACAAGTGAAATTAGACAATCCATAGAGTTCTGTAATGCACTTTAAAACTGATGCTAGTTAAGGGTAATATAAGACAGCAAAGATCAAACCCATATTAGTGGTTGACATCAGTCCTCTCCTGATTTAGTAATCGAGCAAGAAGAGTTAGGTAAACAATTAGCATTTAACATCCCTTATGGTGTAAATGAATCCATTCCAAACGTTTACCCTCTGGTGCTATAATACCCAAAGGAGACACTTAGTGGGGAAAATAGTTAAGTTTAAAGGCAGTGAAGGATCCACACGATACACAGATGCCTCCTTTAGTCGGGATTCTAATAGCTGTTGCTCTTCCTTTGCCTCTTGAGATAATGTGTGAGGACCGTCCAACGCCACCTTTCCTTCTAGAGTTTAAATCGATTGGTAAGCACGTAATTAGGTAAACAAGATGATTTTGTTGCAATTGCACTGGAAGTACCAAGTGCAGTTCATGAGTCGGGGTTGGTAGGAGAATTACTATTTCTGGCCACGCCCTAACTTGCCAAGGCTGTAAAGTTAGTTTTTTCATAGATTCTCCTAAGTCCTCATCAAAAAGTGGAGAGAATTCATTATTCAATTATCAGTTCCTCACCCTATGCTTCAGGGTCATCTCCAGGCAAAGGAGGGCACATACACAAAGGAAGCCCCGGTAAGCGGGCCGAGGGTCCCGTCACCAATACAGGCGGCACCGTTTTTTACTTTTGATTTTGCCTGAACGGGGCAAACCTTGTCTCTTTTTATCAGTTTTAAGGTTTGATCATCCAGTTTGTGCACATGCAGGGACTCAGCCCGCTCTTTGTCATGGTTAATACCTCCCTATCTTCCCCTTGTTACCCCTTCAGTGTTCTCAGACTCTGTCCCACGCCTCATCTTCTCCTGGAAACTGGGATTATACTTGTGCTCCTCCTTTACGAAATGATGCACAGGCTCCACATAAGGCCAAACCTTCCCTGATTCCTGCCCCTATGCTCACCCACCCCTCTGTGTGAGGCCCCCACTCTTTTCTCTCATACCTGAGTTTAGGTTCCCGTTCAGGCACCACTTGTTTACTGATCTAAGGGCGGTAGGAACCTAGGAGAATGGAGCCCATAAATGAGGCTGGCTAAAGTCTCATGCAATAGCCAGCTTTACTCAGAGCATCGGGCAACTTATAGTCAGAGAGTTAAGAAGCATCATATAGGCAAGGTGCTCAATCACAAGGACAAGGCACATGTGACAAAGACATGGTTTTCCATGGAGACACATGAATAGCGACAGCTGGAATAAGCTGTCCTTCCTACCACTACACCTGGGAGGAGCACGGGAGTGTTCTGAGAACAATGCTGAGTTTTGAAGAAGCTGTGGTCACAAGACTCTTGTTTTCTTGGAGTTTTCTCACAAGCCCTCAGAATTCTCGCAGGGCTCCATTCTTGGACTGTGTTCTGACCACGAACTGCCAAAGTATTAGTAATAGTGACTGCACGATTTTGCACAATCACAGTGTATGGGGGTCCTGGAGCCTCTGTACCCTTGCTGATGCTTGTGATCTCCTGCTCCGTTTATCCAAACTGTGTCCATGGGAATGTTGTAGCATCTCTTGTAGTCTTCTCTCCATTCTCCGAGTGGCTCGTATGTTGAACCCTTTCCTTGTATTTATTGGATTTGGTTGTCAGAGAAATCTTTGCTCAGACTCTTTCCTATGCTTTTTGGTTGGGGCTGTTCTTTTATTATGTGGTTATTTATACACAGAGTCTGCAAGTCCTTTGTGTGAATTTTAAATGTTCCGTTTCATTTGATGTAATGTCTAAGAGTTTGCCTTGTCTAGTTGCCTAAACCAAACTCAAGCAGTGTCACCTTTGTCTCCCTGTAAGAACTTAATAGAACGCTGTTCGTGCTGAGTTAGCTCCGTACACTGTATGAGGTGGGGGGGGGGGATCCAGTTTTATTCTAACGCCTTCTGCCCCAGAAACATTACCTTAGAGGATTTTTCTTCTTTTCACCTGTCCTTACACCCATGCTGGGGATCAGCTGTCCCCAGGAGTTGGGTGCATGCCCCATATTTCCAGTTCTAATGGTGATCCTCGTTTTCCTAGCTGATTTATCAGACCTTATGGATATCACTTTATGTTTCTGTGTGGAGATCCCAGATACTTTCCTGTATTTCCTCATAAAGTATTTTAAAGGTTCACGCTGACATCTTTATTGCCTCCAGACAGGTGTTTTTGGTTTTTTTTGTTTTTTTGTTTTTTGTTTTTTTTTTGTTTTTTGGTTTTTTTTTTGCTTTTGTTTTTTGGCAGAGGGTATAGAACCTCTTTTACTAAGGATATAAAACATAAAATTGATTCTGCCTTCCCAGCACTGTTTATTGAATTGTTCCTTTCCCTACAAATCTGGTTGGGGACATCAGCCTTGCCCCTGCAAGGCTGCTCTACAAAGCTGTCCACATAATAATGCAGTCATATCTTGTAAGTCAAGAACCCCCATTCACCAGGGTGCTGCTATATTTATTTCCCACTTTAAAAATGGGGACACTGAGGCAAGACAGGCTAGAGCCCGTCATACTGTCCCCAAGAGAGGATAGTGGTAGCTCTGGGAAAGAGGAGGAACGGGGACTCGGTGGGGACTTGGTGGGGACTTGGTGGGGACTTGGTGGGGACTTGGTGGGGACTTGGTGGGGACTTGGTGGGACAGGGAGCCTGAAGTGTTACCAGCACCTGATGAGGCAGCAGACACTCACTCTCTCTCCCCTACCCCCTCTGTCTGTCTGTCTGTCTGTCTCTCTGTGTGTGTCTTTCTGTCTGTCTCTCTCTCTTTTGGCACTGTGTGCCACTTTACTGATGTAACTTGAGGCAGAAACTGCCACAAAAGAAAAATGCCTTCCCCTTTCCTTCGGTGTCCATGGAAGAAACGGGACCATGTCACTACCCTGGGTGGCTCTGAGCCCTGGCCTTGTTAGTGACTCAATGGCTCACTCACAGAATGCTCCACTGGAGGCCAAGGTTGGCATGTCATGGGATCCAATGTATGCAAAGCCCACAGTGTGACAGACAGAGTCATGCCAGACATGGCCATGTGGTAGTCCCCAGGGCTGAGCTGAGACAGTGCTGTCTGCTACCCTGCTCTATAGCTCTGCACTTTGATTGGGCATGTCGTCCTCCTGGGTGGGACACTTTGCAGCTCATATGTGCATTGTGGTGGGATATCACCCGCTGTATTAGATACATCTCACTGCTGTGATAAAACTCCCTGACAAAAGCAACTAAAGAAAGGAAAGATTTATTCCGCCTCACGGTTTTGGGGTGCAGCCCATCAGAGTGGAGAAGGCCCAGTAGCAGGAGCATGAGGTAGGGGGTCATACTGCATCTTCAGTCAGAGAATGAATGAGCGAGTGAGGGCAGGAGTGAGTGTGCGAGAGAGCGACTGGATGCTTGTGCTCAACTAGTTCTTTCTTCCCTTTTATTGTTGAGTAATATTCCCACATGTGGATATGCTACATTTGAATTGTTTTTGCTTTGGGGCCATTGTGAAAACAAATACTGCTATGAATATTCACGTGAATATTTTTGAGTGAGTACAGTATTTTTTCTTCTTTCTTGGGTCTGTGGACTACTAGGTTATGTGGTATTTGCTAAGCTGCTCTCTGAAGTGCCCATGCCCATTTTTACACATCTGTACCAATATTTATTTTCTGAGTTTTTAAACAACTATACAGACTAGTGAGGTGGCTTAGTGAGTAACAACGCTGAGGTACCCAATCTCTGACATGGTGTATGTTTATTTATCTGTTAAACTTTCCCTTAGCTTTGTGTTATCATGAACATACTCCCTCCATCTCTGTCTGCTAGTATTGGTGTAGTAACAAGCAGTATTATTTAAATGTTATTTTCTGGTACTCACTGCTGGTATTAGAGAAATACCCCCCCCACACACACACACACCATGCACTGACCTTAACTCTACAGTGTTTCCCTGGGGCTTTCCGATACTACATGCATGACGGAGTTGCCTTTGGCCTTTTTTCCTTGACTCGTTGCACTGTCTGAGACACCCGTCGTGGTACTGAGATGGCGAACACAGACACGCAGTGGTTCACAGCTTCAGGTTCTACTTCTTATCATTAAGTCTGGCGATAACTAGAATTTCTGTAGATACCTTTCTATGGGTGAGGATGTTCCTTCTTTACAGCGTCCTGTTTTTATCCTGAGTCAGGGTCAAATTTCGACAATAAATTTTCAGTATTTATTGTTTGTTATAGTCTTAATTTGTACTGTTAATATGCATTGTGTCCATTTAAGGTGTAAAACTTTTAATTCCTGAGATATCCCCGAGCTATCCTGAGACATGATGAATTTCAGTCCATGATATTACCCCTTTTTGTGTAATATTAATTTGCTGATGTTTGTTTTAAAGAATTATACTTCTGCTGATGAGAGTCACTCTTTGAGAGTCGCTCTTAGGCTGCGACTTCCCCTCTCTTGCAATATCATTGTGTGTACCGGCCCCACGGGGTGTTTCTGAATCGTCTTCAGCTCAGTATTTGGCAGAACTCAATGCAAAATGTCGGTCTGGGTCTCTTTAAAGGAAAGATTTTAATTTTAGGTTCAATTGCTCTGTAAAGAGCCGATGTGAATTTTAAATATAGTTTCCAGTTCGTTCCTTCGGGAAGATTTCTGTTTAATAAGGGTGTGGAGCCTACTGCCATTTTTCATATTTCAATATTCCTTCCTATCAGCCAGATCTACAGCATTGCTCTGCCTCTCTCCCCTCGTTGGTAATTTGCATCAGCTTTGCTTTTTAACTGATGCAGCTGGGGGATTGCCAGCTCTGTTGATCGCCAAGAACTTTTTAATGTTTTTGGATTCATTTTTTTATTGTTATTCTGCCCCTCATTTGTTCATTTCTGCTCTTTCTCTTGCTCCATTCACTTTGAGTGCATATAGCTGTTGTTTTTGTTTTAGATTTCTCTTATTTTTTACAGTGGAAGTGGGGGACTCTGTGTGTTTGTGAACAAGGGTAGGGAAGAAGTCGACGACATATAGACCCAGCTCCTCTGTACCCACACTTAATTTTTCTACACCTCATGGTGGGCTGGGGTGAGCCAGCCCTGAGCCCTGTGTGGCCGCAGATCTGTGCCCTCCTCCTCATTCTCTCCAGCTCCGTCACGCACATTTAAGAGTCCATGTCTGCCAACCCTGAGGGTCCCGAGGAGGAAAGACCAGTTCTGAGATTGTCCAGTTAGAGCAAGCTGTATTTCGGGGTACACCCAGGACTGGCCAGGCCACTGCCTCATCCCAAGTCAGGATTTGAGAGAGTAGTCCCTGCCCAGCCTCTTGAGGTCCTTTTAGGAGCGATAAGGTGTTCACAGAGGCGAGAGAGTTGGCTGTTACACATTGTTAGAAAAGATACAGGGAAAGGGAAGGAACAAGGTAAGGACTACGTCATGGGAATGGGGCCCCTAGTTTAGTGTAGGCTGAAAAACATGTTTTGCTGCTCACATCAGATCTAAGAAACAGAAACTTACTAATTACCAATAGAAACCTTACCTTGCAAGGACTTAACACAGGACAGACAGGGACTTACTCTTAACTGTCTTAACTGCAAACAGAGCCCTTAACCTGCGAGGTGTATTTTTCCTCTCTCACAGTGTCATCTCAGGCAGCTGAGTCTTTGGTCCTTATGAAATCTCCCTCTGCATCTGCCCAGAATCTGCTTTCTAAAGCTGATGAGGCTGCTCATGCTTTCTTGGGATTCATGTCTGCCTGTGTCTCTTTCCAATCCTTTGCTTTAAACCCATCTGTCTCTTTACATCTGAGTGTGTCTCATGGAAAGCATATGGCTGGATATTTTATCTGTGCTTTTATATTTACACTGTAGATGGCATAGAATGTATCATGCTCTAAAAATATATGGTCTGATAAAGTCTCTGATTGTTCCCACTCAGTGCTGTAGATAGAACCTGGGTCTTTGCTCATTCTAGGGCTTTCTGCCACTGAGCTAGCACCCAGCTCCGTAAGTCTCTGAATTTTAATTGAACTGCTGAGACCATTTTACTTTAGTGTAAAAGCTCTGCCTGTTTACCCCTTGGTTCTGGTTTTCAGTTAGAGGCGGATCCCACAGGGTCCCCAGCTGGGCCTGAGATTCCTGGGCTTCAGCAATCCTCCCACATCCCCACCCCTGTATCCACTCCAAGTAACTGTGGCTACAGCTGCATCCCACAGCATCTGGCAGACACCCTACCAGGTTTTGCTCTTTGTTTTATCCTGCCTGTTGTTTTTTCTTACCCTCTCTTTTCCATGGTTTACTTTTAGTCTTCAGTATCTTGTCCTTCGTTCATGAGCTATATGCTCTCTTCTGAGCTGTGTGCTGTCTTGAGGGTGGTTGGTCTAGGGTTGATACCATGTGTCTTTCACTTTCTGTTGTTCTTCTCCAAGTAATATGCCATCTCAGTTAAGATATAGGAGCCTGAAGTGATGCCCCATGCCCTCTGCTCCTAGTACGGGGCCCTGGTTTTCTTTCATGGAACATAACTCTATAAGACACCTTTCGTGCATTACATAACCAGTTATCTTCGGATGAATTTTAAAAGTGGAAATAATACAGCATTTTAAATATTTCTTATGTAATGTCTTGTCCTGCCTTCTTCCTTCCTAATGTCTGGGCGGGAGTTTCCATTTGATGTCTTTTTCTTTCAGTCTGAAGATCAACTGCCCCAGCTTCTCTCAGGCTTAGAATATCTTTTTACTTTAGTTTTCCAGGGGCATTTTAACAGGCTGTATTTCTGGTTTGTTTTAGCAGGAGAAGGGTGTTGTTCCCGTGTTGCCTGGCTTCCCGAACACATTCTTCCCAGGGTCCCTGTAGCCCAATCTCAGAAAGAAAGCAGCCCCCAAGATGACCATGGGCCTCACAGTGTTCCAATACCTTTAACAGTCCATTGTCTGTTACTATGACAAACTATCTGAGGCTAGGCACATTAAAAACAAGGAAGTCTATCCCACAGTCCCGGGGCCTATAAAGTCCAAGGTGGAGCAGTGCCCAGTTGTTTCTGGTGAGAGCATCTTGGTCAGTGACATCACACGAGTGCATGTGAAAGAGGTCACGTGGTGAGGCAGGAAGGAAGAGGAATTCAGAATCAGGCTTGGTCTTTTTATAACAACTCATGCTTGAGCACTAACCAGGGTCTCAAGAGAACCACATTAATCCCTTCCGAGGTTAGTGCTCCTAGTGACCTGGTCCCACTTTTTAAAGGTTCCATCATGACTCAACTTGAGCCTTTGCAGTACTGATTCAAGCCATATTGGAATCATAGCAGCATTTTTTAAAAGTGTGTGTGTGTGTGTGTGTGTGTGTGTGTGTGTGTGTACATGTGCACATATACATGCAAAAGTCAAATGACAGTGATTGTTTCTCTCTTTCCACCAAGTGGGTTCTGGGGACCAAACTCAGGTCTTCAGGCTTGGAAGTGTGCACCTTGGTCTGCTGAGCCATCTCATAGGTCCTGGTAGCAGCATTTTTGACATTAATGAGGGCTAGAAGTGTGGCTCATGCATGGCACAAGAATGTGGTAGCCCTGGGAGTGGTTAATGGATGTGTGAAGGTGATTCTGTGTAGTCAGTGAGTGTTGCTGTTGGTGCCCAGGTCTCTGAGCGAAAGGCCTGAAGTAAGAAAAGGGGCCTTACACAGGACAGAACCCCAAGACCCTCCGGTCCTAAATAGCCCTTAATATCCTCAGCATATCCCTCTGCAGGCTGTACAGATGGCCCTCCCCTACTGACTTCATTAGATCCTAGCTGGCCTAGCTCTTAAAAGTCCTAGCAATAGACCTATTTCAAATGGCCCTTATCAAGGTCACCATTGAGCAAATCCACAGTAGGTCTTGGGTGGAAATTTGGCCCTCTGCTGGTGGCTGTAACACAAAACGGCCTGCCTGTGGGGTTTCAGATTTTTCTAGATCATGTTTTGCTCATAGAACAACACATGGGAGGTGCGTCACTAGCCTGTTCGGGTTTCTTCAGCCTATATGAGAGGTTCCTGAGCAGGTGATGGGAGAATCTCAGCCAGGCTCTGGGGACCTGACATCACTTAGGATTTCAGGAGTATCCAATAGGCTGTGAAGAACAGCTGCTGAGAAACCAGGTCTCCAGAAGTGGGGTTGACAGCCCACTAACATGGGCCTCTCCTCTCAGGCCCTGCACTCAGACACCTCCCCTTTCCCTTCCTGTCTTTCCACCTCTAATACCCTTTCCCTCTCTGGCCTTGCATCAGCCCAATAGGACACACCCAGGGCCACACTGCAGCCAGAAGTGTGGGAGGTGCCTAAGGTTTGCAGTGTGAGACTACACGGCCAAGGCCTGGTCTCTGCAGGGCAGATCACGGCAAGAGTCACAGGACTGAAGATGTTTCCTTGCTTTTCTGATTCCTCTCTTAGTTCAAGAAGCATGAATAGCACAAAGTAAGGTCCTAACCCCAGACCCTAACCTCAGCCATACTGAGCAAAGCTGCTGTGGTGGCAGCACCGATGAGACACATTCCCAGTCACTGTCTCTGGGGTCACCCCTTCATCTATCAGGTGCCTACCTTTGCAGTCCTGTGTGTAGGCACTTGGGGACCCTGCCCTTTTAGGACCCTGGGGCTCCTGGAGACACAGCCCCTGTCTTTGTCTCCACTTGCCCTCCATTACTGATCCGTGGAAGCACTGCCCATGGAAGATTCTAGTGTGACTACACCAGTATCAGATGCTTTCCAAGGATAAGCCATCAGGGCAGTATCTGGGCCAGGAAAATGTAAGCCAGGAGTTTCCGGTGACTGGCTCAGTGCTTCTGTGTGGCTTGCTGGATCCGTACTTTAGGTTTGAGTTGCACTTGCTTTGACCCTGAGATGGGCACTAGCGGCACATCACATGGAATGCTCACCTAGGCATTCATCGTCCATTCAAGGTCCTTGTGGGATGTGAGTGGTGGTACACACGTTTAATCCCAGTACTCAGGAGACAGACAACTCTTGGAGTTGAAGGCCACCCTGGTCTACATAGCAAGTTCAAGGCCAGCCAGGGCCTCATAGAGAGATCCTGTCTCAAAACAAACAAGCAAAGGTCAAGGCTGATCCCCAACTCTCAGCCTAGTGACCTGCTCCAGCATCTGCCCAAGGAAAGATCAGTACTTTCAAAGCACCTATGCTTGGGGTCTGCCCAGGAGTGGCACCTCTGTATTATGCTAGTAAAGACAAGAAGGTGCCCCCTGCCCTGCATCTCCCCCCCCACCCCAGAAAACCCTGGTGATATGGGGAATGCATAGCCCACAAATGAATGGGATGCAGATCAACTGCTCACAGGAACCAAGCTGTAGAGACAGAGCAAAGCTCATGAGATGATAGATAAGCCAAAGCAGAATCTATAGAATGTGGACAAGGGCCAGCTTCCATCACAGACATTAAGGAAAAGCTGGCTTTACTGAGATGTCAGGATAACGGGGGAGATCCTGTCCTTTTATTTGGTTTCCCAAAGGGCAGCACAGAGCATGGGCAGGAGCAGCCCCAGGATCAAGATGTCTGGCAGCCCACTAGTCTCCCTCCACTTTGGTTGCCACTTCTTTAGAGCCTAGAGGTGACACCCAGAGCATGGGGGACAGGTGTCCAAGGCTGGAACCTAGCATTAGGAAGTCAAAGCTGGCAGGACCCCGGACAACATCTGATTCAGTAGCTCTTGTCTGGGCTGCAGTGTGAAGTCCCTTCACACTTTCAAGTCACCGGAGTCCCCTGGAACTCGAGACTGGGCCCTGAGGCAGGAGTTTCTTACTGGATCAGACAGAGGCCCTCAGTGGGGGCTGGTGAGGGAGAGGAGAGTCAGGCCTGGTGGAGACTGACTCTGTCTCTAAACCAGCCAACCTAAGAAGCTGGTGCCTGGGGAGGTAACTACCTGCTGGATGCAGGCAGGTCCCTTGCCCAGTAGGGCAGAGGCGGGGGTGGGGGAGAATTTGATTCCTCAGCTCTGCTGCACCTATCCCCAGAGGTTGGGGTCAGAAGCAGAGCATCGTTTCTGCTGGGTCCACACCTTGAAGCATCACAGACAGCTTTCCATGCACACCTGGCACCAGTCCATTCCTGCTGCACCTGCTGCAGCTCCCAGTCTTTCCAACATCCTCATCACCTGGGGGTAAGACTCACCAGGTCAGGAGGGTGAGGGGGCATAGATTCCCTGGAAAAGGCCAGCTCTCCCTAGGGCTGGGCCCAGGATGCACACCTGCAGTCTTTCAGGATGGCTCCATGAATCCCCATTGGGCCTTCAGCGGACTGGAGGAGGATGTGGGTACCAGGTGAGTGTGATATCACAGCAGGTGGCATAAGTGGAGCAAGCCACTGTTTTAGGCTCCGCCTCCTCGCCTCCATACCTTACATCCGAGAGGCAGCTGCCAGGAGTTGACATCATCCTGAAGCCAATGGAGTGCGGCATGCTGCTCCAGGTGATGGCCTTCTGCTGAGGAGTGGCACCCTGCCTCTGAGGGCCACCCGACTAGTGCTCATGTGCCCTTTTGGACTTGCCCATGGCTCTGATGCCATGCACACTGGCTCCCTCTAGCCAGTGCATGATGAAAGAAAACAAGCTTTATTCTTTGGTGATTCTTTCTTGTATTGGGGATTGATTTTTAGGGCCTCATACTTATTGAGCAAGCACTCTCTACCATAGGGGCTCAGACTTTGGGTTTTTTGTTTGTTTTGAGACAGGGTCTCACTAAGTTGGCCAGGTAGGCTTTGAACTTTCAATCCTCCTGCCTCAGCCTCTTGGGTAGCTAGGATTATAGGCTTGTCCTCCAGGGTATGTGCTCTGTGGTTCCTGTGCAGGGTTCCCTCGAGCATTTCCTAGCTAAAAGATGAGAGATTCCCTGGCAGCTTTGGTATTAGTGGTCCCTGGCAAGGAAAGGGACTGCATTGTACCTTATCCTGGAGAACATGGCTCACCTTCCCTAGTACACTTTCCTGGGTCCTAAGTGGGAGAAGGAATGGGATGGAGCCTGGCAAGGCCCGGAAGGAGAGCCCACTGGAGCCCTGGGTGGTGTTTCCATATACCAAGGTTGTACAATCCATTCATTATCTGTCGTCATCTGATTTTCCATCAGATTAGATCCTGTCATATTTTCCAGTATCTGGGCGGCCAGTCTTCCCGGAGTCTCAGATTCTTGTCTCCTCAAGGGGCGAGGCATCATCTGGCTTGCCACAGGGTAACTCATTGTTGCTGTTGTTTCAGGGCGCCCGGCAGAACTAGAGCCCCACAGGATGCCCTTGGGAGGCACACTCAGGAGGGCCAGCCCATGCCTTTGAGGGTCTGCCCAGTTCCCTGGAGCCCTTGGTGGCTTCCTGTCACATGCTCCCCCTCTCTAGGCTTCTCACTGCTTTCCTCCCTGTCACTGCTCTGGAGACGCTGGCCAGTCTCACCCCTGTTCTGGACTCCCCACTGGTCTGCCTGTGACTTGAACCCAAGGACCTCTTGGACAGATGATGGCAGAGCCAGAATCCCACTGAAAAGCAAGCAATGGTGGCTGGAGGGGTTGGGGACTGGGGACTGAGACAGGGCATCTTTCCATGTCACCTCCCACCAATAGCCATTTTCCAAAGAGGAAAGAAAGCTCTGCTTCTAAAAATAGCTCACCTGGCACCATGGTTGCCATAGCAACCTGTCCTCCTTAGGAGCCTCCTTTGGTGCACGCAGAGGGGCCTCAGTCAGACTTCTACCTCCTACTACTAAAGAGACTTGGAGAGCCCTCTTGGGAAGCTGGGGCACAGGGAACAGTCTGACCTCTGATGTGGAGTAAACCAGACAACACTGTACAAACACAACCTGTGTTGGTGAGGGGAATGGGGAGTTCAGTGGGCGGTGTCTATGGCCCCAGTCCATACTACATGCAGGCTCTGTGCTGCCATGCACTGGGTATTCCCCATGGGGACTCACCTCTGCAGCACACGCACCAAAACTCCATGTCATTTCATGGAGTGTCTGTGACCCTGAGTGAGGATAGTATGTAAATTGGTAAGAGCTCCTCAACTTTACATCTAAGTTAACTGCAGCCTTGTCTCAGAATCAGCAGGTTAAAATATGGTATTATCGGGAGTTTTATTTCGCCATTAAAAACATAATTGCCATTTACAGGAACATGGATGGACCTGCGGATCATTGTGTTAAGACAAATAAGCCAGATTCAGTCAAATCTTGGTTTTGGTTTTTTCTCTTTCATCTGTGGACTCTGTGCTAACATCATTATTTATACCTGTGCGTGTATACGGCTCAAGTTAGCAGGGCTTCTTGGAAAGAGAAAAGGAACCAGCAAGAGAGAGTAATGGGGGTAGAAATGGTCAAAGCATTTGCTATGCATTATTTTATATGTGAATAGACACTTCCTAAAATAGCCTCAGCGTCAGGGTTGACATACTTAATTAACACAAGCCCTGTGAATGGACACAGGACACCAGGCACCTCCCTGTGCCAGACCACCACTTTCTTACAGAGTTACTAGCCAGGGTGGCATCTGTATCTACCTTCTCAGAGAGACCAGAGGGTCCATGAGAAACCTGGGCCCAGAAGGGGTCTCAGTGATCAGCTAACCCACCCAGAGATCACTGCCTGGGTCAGTGAGTCCAACCCCCGTGGGCAGCCGTAGAGGAAGAACGTGGTGTTCGCCACAGAGATCCCAGGTGGTTATCTAATGGTGGCTGTAAGATGTCATGTCTTCATTCCCAGAACCTGTGAGTCTTATGCTTTACATGCCAGGAAGACTAGGCAGATGTGGTTAGGTTACGGATCTTGAGATAGAGATCATGCTGGTGGGACCCAGAATAATCTCAGAGGTTCTTAAAGAGGGAGGAACGGGAGTCAGACTTACTCTCCTGCCAGCCTTGAGGAAGGCAAGTACACTCCCCTCGCCGTATCCCAGGGGAGGGGCACAGCCCTGCCTCCACCCTGATACAGGAAGTTCAGATCTGTGAGGTGGGAAATGTTTCCTTCTATACCACTGCTTTAGTGCCCTGGTGCTGCTGTACCTGACCACACATCAACGGATTAAGGCAACTGGGATTTTTTTCTAAGTTCTAGAGGCCCCAAGTTCAAAATCAAGGTGCTAGTGGGGCCAGACCCCTCTGAAACCTCAAGGGAAGAGTCTGTTCTACACCTTTCTCTTAGTGTGTTGTTGCTGGTGATCATTGGTGTCCATTGGCTTGTACATTCTTTCTTCTTCTTCGTCTTCGTCTTTCGAGACAGGGTTTCTCTGTGTAGCCCTGGCTGTCCTGGAACTCACTTTGTAGACCAGGCTGGCCTTGAACTCAGAAATCTGCCTGCCTCTGCCTCCCGAGTGCTGGGATTAAAGGCATGAGCCACCACTGCCAGGCCTCCTCCTCCTCCTCCTTTTTCTTCCTCTTCCTCCTCCTCTTCCTCCTTCTCAGTGTCTGTGTGTCTGTGTGTATGTATGTGTGTCTGTGTATGTCTTTGTGTGTATGCTTATGTGTATATGTGTCTGTGTGTCTATGTATGTGTTTGTGTATGTCTGTGTGTGTTTGTGTGTGTGTGTGCTGGCACCCCAAGAACTTCAAGGCCTCTTGCAAGTTTTAAGGCCTCCGTTCATCTGCTTTCCAGTTTGGTTCTCTGGATCCCCTTGAGCATTGAGGAGGATGTTGGCTCTGCCCAGTTGCCCTCTGTGCTGAGGCCAGCTTCCTACTAAGACAAAGGCTTAGGCTGGTGAGGACTGCAGACACCTGCAGTGTAGATACTCTAGTTCTACCCTCCTCTTGGCCAGGTTGGCATCTGGGATGGATAATGAAGTCCTGTGGGGGCCACTGAGGCAAGAAGAGATACTCACAGAAGTCCTTCCTACCAGAGGGGCCTTAATGTGCAGGGTCCCTGATTGGAAGTCACTCCTTGATCTCATGAAGACAAGGTGCACCTCTCCCACACCAGTTTTGTGATGATCTTATTAGCATGACTGGAATGTCAGAGCATGGACCCCAGCTCCCCAACTTGTTCACTGTCTGTAGGACCAGTCCCCTCTAAACCTGTTTCCCCACTTGCTCTCCTAAGAAATGAGTTTGCTCAAGACTGGAGATGTAGCTCAGCAATGCTTGCCTGACCCGCACAGAGCCCTTGGTTCCATCCATAGCATCTCATAAACCAGGAGCCATAGTTCATGTTTGTAATCTCAGCACTCAGCAAGTAGAGTTAGGAAGATCAAGTGTTCGAAGCCATCATTAACTCTTCGTTTCTCAGAAGTACCAGTCATGCAGAGAGCCAGGTGGAGCCTCGAATATGGCAAAGCAGCTGCCTGCGCTCAGTGGAGGAAGTTAGGAAGTAGGATAGAGGCATCCTGGGCTTTGCAGTGTGCTCCCAAAAGAGAGGGAAAGAAAGAGACATGCCTTGACCCATCAGAGGGTTTAGGCACAGACTGGGCATGAAGGAGGAACCAACGCTACCCCCTTCCGGGCAGAGAGTGGGTGCTGTGTGCACTTTGTATTCCTCTAACTGGCCCCTCACTCCCAGCTGCTGCCTGGAAAAGATAGTCTCCTTGGTCACCCCTGCATCTCTCCAGTTTGCACTCTCAGGAGGCCTCTGCTGGGAGGGAAAGTGAGATACAGCATCTCTGCCTGGCACCCTGCTAGTGCAGACCTGAGGGCCCCCCACAGTGCTCCCTATGGGCCCTGCCATCAGCAACTGGGCACAGCATGCGACCAGAGGCCAGTGCTCACCACCTGGGGGCTCTGACAACAGACACCCAAAGCAGTGAGTGACCCCTCCCCACTAGCTTCCCAAGGAACCTACTAGATATAAGGATGACCCACCCAGGGTCCCAGGCTCCAAAGCCCCCAGAAAACATCTTAGCCAACTGGGCAAAATAAGGGTTTGATGTTGGTTAGTAAGTGCCACTTAGACACCTGGTATAAGCCAGGCCCTCTCTCTAGGCCTCCGTGTACCCATCCCAAAGCAAGTGTGAGCCTGGATGAACCTGGCCTTGATGGGACTTGTTCTTGCTCTCAAGGGAAGCCAGGGGCTAGGCTGCCCTCTCGGCTTTGCCTGGCTGTTCCATTAGAGTGTGACCTGGAAGCTCAGGATGTGGCAGGAATGTCCTTGCTTCCAGGTGCTGCCCATTTCTACTCAATAGTGACTGTGAGGGAAATGGGAGAAGAGTAATGAAGGGGGGAAGGGGTCTCGGGGTTGGAGCCATGCCAGGCAGCCCAGGCCCCTTGGCTGTACAGGAGAGGAGAGTCCCCAGCTCTGCCCTCTCTGTCACCTCTGCAACAGGGCCACACTTGTTTCCATGGTCTTCTTCGCTTTTAGAAAGCTGTCCCTCATCCGGGGACCAGAGCCCATCCATCTCTCTGCAAGCACTATAGGTTGTTTGGAACAGAGACCAAGATAATTTTTACGTCACAGATAATAGAGGTAGCCCAGAAAAGTAGGTGGCTCCCAAAGCCAGGAATCAGCACCTCCCCCTCCCCAGGGAGTTAAGTGACCCAAGCCATCTGAACTCCACATGGAGGCTCATAGGTAACTAAGAAAGGTTGTGACTGTTCCCCAGCTCAAGCCCATTGTGGATTTCTTGGGAGGGTTCTGCACAACCTCTCAGATGACATGGTGGGAGCTGAGCCCAGACCAGCACAATGCCACCTTCCCAGCTGGACACTCGTAGCCTAACTCAGAGATGCCACTTGCCAGCCACCTATTGGTTCATTGTAAACATGCGACTGGGGACAGACCCTCTCCTGCACTGTGTCTTGAACAGCAAAGCTTTTAACTTACTGGGAAATGCTCAAGTAGACCTCCTGTTTCCATTGTTTCTCGAAAGGACTAGAGTTTTCTAGAAGGTAATAGAGAAGGATTGCATTCAGGCTTCCAGTGGTAAAAACCCCACCAAATGAGAGTCACCTAACACAAGTTCTTCTCAGACCTGCACAGATGGAGACAGACCCACAAAACCAGCTGAACAAAACAGGAGCCAAGAACAAGGGCTTAAGCCCCCCACCCCCACCACACACACATGGCCTCACTGTTAGGCTACTTCAGGCTGGCCAGGCAGCACCACCCCAGAGCTGCTCATTGGTGTACAATTCTAGCTCACCTCCTTTTGCACCTCCCAGCCTTGGAGCAGGTGAAGTATCCCCCTCAAATCCCCCCCCACACACACACACCCGGCACCTGGGAAGACTGCTCTGTGACCCCAGACGCCCAAAGGAACATGCCCTTGACCAGCTCTAGATTTCAGTCACTGCTGCTCTTCCTATATTCACATAGTCACAAATTTTCTGTTGGACTTACTGTCTTCAGAAGGCTTAGCATGAGCTTAACATGAGCTGTATTGCTGAGTCATTGAGTTTTTTCTTTCATGATTGGATATTTATCGTTCTTCACAGGCCCACCTTGACCCTGGGTTTTATTTCAAGTACGATGTGGGAACAGCATATGTGGATCTTAAAAACTTTAGGACTCTCAAGGCACACATAAGCTTGAGAACCGCAGTCCTTGTGACATCACAATCCAAATGCTTGGTCCTGACCTTGGGATAAACTCATCCTGGTAGAGGCCCATATCAGGGGTGCCTTGGGAGACGGAACCCATGCAGCCGTTGTCATAGCTATGATCATGTGGGTGGGTACAGGGTGCTAGGCAAGCGCTCACACACTCAGCCACTCCTCAGCTGTTTTCACAGTACTTGATGGAAGTCGGCTAGGGATATCCCTCAGAAACCAGAAGCTACTTCCAATGCCACTATGTTTCCCAGTTTAAGGACTACTGTATCAGATAATTTTTACTTGCAGATGTATACAGCTCACCTTCCCTACCCACTGACTCCATATCTAAAAATTGAAGCAACCACTGTTCAAAACACACATGGAAAAAATCACGTTCATCCTGAACATATCCAAACGTGTGTGCATTTTCTAAGTAATAATGTCATTGACACAGCATCTGTAGTATTTGTGTTATAACAAAGTTATGATAATTGAGAGATGAATTGAAATATACAGAGAGATATGTGCAAGTCTATGCAAATAGTGTGTCCTTGTACTTATTTTTCTTTTTACAAATTCATCTGTGTGCAGGTATATGTGCATTCATGCGGAGGGAGGTCAGAGGGCAACCTCAGGCTCCCACTTTTCCCTCCCTCCTTCCCTCCTCCTCTCTCTCTCTCTCTCTCTCTCTCTCTCTCTCTCTCTCTCTCTCTCCTTCGAGACAGGGTCTCTAGCTGCCCTTGAACTTGAACTCACCGTGTAAGCCATGTCAAATGGCCAGCAAGCCCCAACTGGATGGAGAGTCTGGCGTCGGGAGAGACCAGCCATCGGCAAGGTGTTCTGGTTGTCTGCTAGGGAAGGTGGCAGGTTCTTCAGTGTCAGGAGGTCCTTAGCACCAACACTGGCACAGACAGATCTGAATATTCTAGAATTCTCTTGCCTGGTGGCCCCAAAGAGTCCTTTAAAAAAACAAAACAAAACAAAACATATTAAACAGTAGGTTCCTAGGTCATTTCCACACATGTGCATTTCATGCTTTGCTAGGATCCCAACACACCACATTATGAAACACGACACTCACCTGAGCCCAGCTTGTCTTACTTAACATGATGACCTCCAGTTCCATCCATTTTCCTGCAGACACTGTAACTCATTGTGTATCTCGACTCAAATGGAATCCAGGCTGATTCTGTATCCTGGCTACTAGGAATGGTGCCATAATAAACATGGATGGGTGGCTCTTAGATTCTACCCAGTGTGTGTCTGGAGTGACCCTGTCAGTTTCAGGACCTTTTCTGTTCCCAGACCCCCATTACTGGGTTATGGTTTATAGTAGCTGAGGCTGAGGCTTGACACCCTGAGTGACCCGGTGCACAGCTGCTAGTGATTCAGAGGAAAGGCCACGCCAGCAGTCAATCAGAGCTGGAATCAAGCCCCCACTCTGCTCATTGAGCACTAAGAACTGAGAGTACTCGAAGTTTGGCATCTTGGGAACCACACTCTCTCTTGCAGGAAGCAAGGAAGGTCTGCTATCTACCTGTAGCCTTCTGGAACTGGATCATTTTGGGCTGCAGTTGCTCTGACTGGTGGGGGATGGAACTAGATATTAGCCCAAGACCTCTGTAGCTGGCAGGGTCATGGTGTGCAGTAGATGCTTCCCCTCAGTACTCCCTTGCCCAGGTCCTGTGCAGACAGACAGCCTGGCACTGCTGTGAGCTCAGGACATACTCAGAACAGTGACCAAGTTATGTCCACCCACACACACCTTGCCTACTGTGGAAGAAATCTGTTCTCTCAAAATACACATGCTTTTTTTTTTCTTCCTTTTAATTTTGTATCTTGGGCTGCATATTTCCTTCATCTAAGAAAAGTCTTTGCTAATTCTTTCTAAAACAAGGCATTGCAGGAAACTTTGGCAGACGGGCACTGGGAAAATCACAGGCTCATACCAGCCTCTTGGCTATCCCATGCCAGCACCAAAGCAACAGCAGGGCAGCCGGCTGCCCATGGAGGTCCCTATGGACACAGGTCAGACTAGCAAGACAGGCAGAAACAAGGACTCCTGGGCCACTGTGTGAGTTGTGAGAGGGAGCAGACCCTTGCACAGAAGCCCCAGCTGACTGGCACCAAGGAGAGGGTGCCCTGGTGTCTTCCCACACCATCTTTTCCTGAGGGGCCATGTTCCGCAAGGGGGGTGGGTGGGTAGAGATTATCAGAGAGACGGTCCAGGGTATGGGTATGGTGACAAGAGAGTGACCTTGATTGTGGCATGGGGGATCCTCATGCAGTCTTTGGAGAGGGAGTGGTGTTGGATTGGGCCTCAGAGGATAAGAGCAGTGACATCTTGTGGAGTGTGTATATATTCCAGGTGTCAGGTGGTGGCAAGAGAGGCCCCAAGCAGGGGTGCTCAAGTGTTTCAGCAAGGGACAGTTGGCATGGCTAGGGATGGGCAGCAGTTAGCCAGAAGTATTGGTCACAGAAGTATTGACTGTCCTGGGAGGCCTACTGTTTCTTCTCAGTTACCTGTGCTCCACTCAGTGTGGCTCACCATGACCTCGGGCTGTAACCTAGTACCCTTTGTGAAGGTAGGCACCTGGAGTCTGGTCCCTCCACAGCCCTCTGCCATTCCAGCGAGTCCTCCTTTCTCTTATGCTCCCATTGACTCAGCTGGACATCTGCTCACCAAGCTAAGGTGCAGCAGCCTTGGCAGGGAGCACTTTCGGAGACAGTCTAGGACACTGGTCACTCTGATGTGGTGTTCTACCAGCTGCAGCCCACACAGCAGAAACTCTGGCTCAGTTGGTTACAGCAATTCTGTTTCTCTCTTCAGATGATTCTGGGGACGACGACGAAGAGCCTGCTGCCCCGGCTGACAAGAGTGAGCTCCATCACACTCTTAAGACCCTCTCACTGAAGTTGGATGACCTTAGCACGTGCAATGACCTCATTGCCAAGCATGGCGCTGCCCTCCAGCGCTCCCTGAATGAGCTGGACAGCCTCAAGATCCCATCAGAGAGTTCGGAGAAACTGAAGGTTGTGAACGAGCGGGCCACCCTCTTCCGCATCACATCAAATGCTATGATCAACGTAAGTGCTCCCACCACCGGCAGCTGCCGGAAGGCTTCGGGATGGGGACGGGGCACCCTATCTGCAACAGGTCCCTGAGTGGGTGGGTGCCTGACAGACCAGAGCTCTGCTACCTGTGGCTCCAAGTTGCTTTCCAAAGCCATCACCTTTCCACATAAGCCAGCATTTCATTTATACCATCTCCCCCATGCAGCCATTAACTTCTGACTTTATTTGTTTGTTATCACAGAGCTGAGGACAGAACCTAGAGTCTCACACATGCTAGACAAGTGCTCCTCCATTAGCTGTAATCCTCTTCTCAAGGACAAACATTTATTTATTCTATGTGCGTGTGTGTGTGTGTGCGCGCATGCACGTGCTTGCACATATGTGTTCGTGCACACACATGCTTGTATTTACAAGTGTGCTGCAACACGCATGTGGAGATTAGAAGACAATTTATGAACGATTTCTTCCGCCATGTGGATTCCGGGGATTGGCAGGCTTAGCGTCAAGTGCCTTTAGTAGCTGATCCATCTTCCCAGTCCCAGTGGAGGCAGTTGCAACAGGGTCTTAGTCCAGCCCAGTGTCTTAGTTAGGGCTCCTAGTACTGCAGTGGAACACCATGACCAATGTAACTGGGGGAGGAAAGGGTATTTTTGGTTTATGCTTCTACATCACAGTTCATCATCAGAGGTCGGGACAGGAAGTAAAACAGGGCAGAAGTTGATACAGAAGCCATGGAGAGGTGCTGCGTACTGGCTTGCTCCCCATGCTTTCTTATAGAAGCCAGGACCACCAGCCCAGGTTACAGTAGGCTAGGCCCCCTCCCATCAATCACTAATTGAGAAAATGCCCTATAGCTTTTTTGTTTTGTTTTGTTTTGAGACAGGGTTTCTCTGTGTAGCCCTTTCTATGCTGGAACTCACTCTGTAGCCCAGGCTGCTGGCCTCAAACTCAGAGATCTGCCTCCTGGGTGCTAGGACTAAAGGTGTGCACTACCACCTGGCTCCTGCAGCCAGGTCTTACTGAAGCATTTTCTCAATTGAGGTTCTCTCCTTTCTAGCTTGTGTCAAGGTGATGTAAGACTAGCCAGGATACCCAGGATGATGTGCGACTCACTCTAGCCAAGGCTAGCCTCAAATTAATTGCAGTCCTTCTACCTTAGCCTTGTAAGGAGTTGCAGTGTAGTCTTGTCAAGGCCTGCATGGGTGGAGAAAGCCAAGGCCTAATAATGAGAAGCCAATCCAGTGGGCCTGCTCAGCCCACATACATAATGAGGATATAACTGAGATCCTGGCCCTCACAGCTGCTCCTGTCTCTTCCCTGTGTTTGCTCTAAAATGTGGGGACAGGAGATGAGTGAGGGGTTGTGCTTAGGACTTCCTCGGTGAGAAGGTTGTGGAGCTGAGCCTGCTGAGGGTCATGCCAGCCCCATCACAGACAGAACAAGTGACCAAAGCCTGTAAACCAAGACACTCGGCTGTAGGAGCCCACCACCCTTCCTGAGCCCTGGAATCCATGTTTCTGGAAGTAGGAGCTGGGAAGGTTTCTCTATGGTGACAGCATCTGACCATACTTCAGGGCTTTCTTCAATCTGCCTGCTGCATATTCTCAGGCCTGCCTGCCCTGCCTCACCCATCAACCCCCCTGGAGAGGCACAGCTAAGACAGAGGCACCGTCTTAAGGAGCCCTTGTGACATGGGAGCTGAGGCAGGGGCACTATCCAGAAGTGGGCACTGCTATGAAAAATACTTTAGATCTCCAAACACAGCCCAGCGGGTGTCAGAGCAGCAGGTGACAACAGGCAACACCACTGCCCAGAGTAGCCTCAGCGGGGAACCAGGCCGTGCAGCTCAGTGGTGAGTGCAGGTCCAAAACCTACCCCAGGCTGCTGCCTCAGTGGGGTAAAAGGACCACTTACCACCCACATCTGCTCAGCCGCACTCAGGCATGGCCTGGGGCCCAAGGCCAAGCACAGGGGCTACCCTCCTTCAGACACCTTGGCAATGTATCCCCCACATGCATATGCCCGCGTCTGTTCTCAGAGCCCACAGTGCTCAGGGCAGTGATAAGCATGGTGAGTGCTGCTGGCTACAGAGCTGTGGCTGCCCTGTGTGTGGCTCCCACCACCAGGCTGCTCCATTCAACATCCTCTTTCTAGCACACAACCTATATAGACCTTGGTCAGTGGCCCACGGTACTATTTGATGCCATAATGTGTGCTTGAGTGTGTGTGTGTGTGTGTGTATGTGTATGTATGTGTATATGTGTGTGTGTGTCCTGCAGCCCTACTCCCATCCCAATAGTCTGAGAGCCTCCCCTGCCCACACTGTCTCCAACCTAGGTGGAAGCTGCTGGGCCTGGGGAGGTTTAGCTTTTCCAAGATGGTGATCCGTTCAGTTGGCTGCCGGCTAGTGAAATCTGCTATCTGGCATCAGAGTCTTATCAGTATTTACAAAGCCATAAAACATCTCCTAGGCTAGGTGCATAGTGAAATGCTTTATGGGACACATAGCCCCCTGGGCATGGTTATAAGGCCTGTCTCCAGCTCTAGCCCCCAAGGAATCATAAGACAAGTCTGCCTCAAGTGGTAGGAGCTGCACCATGGGATAGCTGATGTGAACCTGACCTAGGGCATCTCATCAGGGAATAGAGTGAGGACTAACTGATAGGCATTTGTAGCCTAGGCTAGCCCAGAGGCCCAGCTTGTTCTTGAGGAGCTTCATGACCACCACCCCTTACCTGGCAGGGCAGGGTCTGTTCTGGGAGGAATGTTGGCATGGCTATCAGACACCAAGTGCCTTACTAGGAGCTGAGGGAGCAAGCTTGCCTGGGGGTGGGGAGTCCTGAGGCATGGGGTCACCCCTGGCCAGGGCTTGGCTTTTGTACTGTTATGAAAAGGAGATTGGGTGGTATCTGAAGCCAAGGGACTGACATGCTTTCTGTTCCTCCTCTTGAATCATGTGCTCGCCTTGTCAGTACTTTGGTGTTTTTAATATCAGCATGCAAAGCAAGACCCAGAAATACCCCAAAACCAGAGCTGCAGGGTGACCTGCCCTGTAGAAATGATGGCTCTTAAGGTTTCCGCCCCTGGGGTATGAGGAGGCCTCCTCCTGCCTGGCTTACTCTGAGGCCAGGGGACCTCACTCCTCTCAGGACTTCTCTGAGTCCTTGGCATGTTGGTATGTCACTGGGAGTGGAACCAGGGCCTTGCACACGCTAAGCATGTACTCTACCACTGTATCACATTCCCAGCCCCAAACACCTCTGGTACATCCTTCACTACATCTGTCACCTTTACGCTGCCACACAGCCTCTGATAACTATGGCTGAAGTCCTACCCAGATCCTCCTGAAGGCTGGGGACTCAGAGATGTTTGCAGAAGATACAAACCACTCCTTCCCAGTCCCTCAAATGTGGAGGTCTGGCTGCATCTTCATTCTGCCTACCCTGACTGTGACCTGGCTGACGCTCCCAGCAGCCCACACCTGTCTGGAACTCTCCTTGCAGTGGCCACTCAGATAGGGGAGATTCTCCCCACCCTACCCCACCGCTGGCCCTGCAAGCATCTATGTCTTCCACATCAGTTCTGACTATGCCTGTGTTTTTATAGAACAAAAAATGAAAGCCAGTTGGCCGGACCAGCCCTGCCAGGAACTCCTATACACAACACACACACACACACACACACACACACACACACACACACACACCCCTGAGGTCAAACAACAGCTTCTTACCCAGGTCAAGCCTGCCACTTCCCCCAGAAGGAAGGTCCTTTACATTCCTGAAGGGAGGCCAGGTCATAGGCTTTTTTCTTTCAAACTACTGGTGGGACAAGTGAGGGAGGTCCCTTCAACAGTTCCCAGGAGCCCAGGCTCTGTGGCTAGTGCTGCAGGCTCTTGTGTCCTAAGGGCAGGACAGCATCCTTACCTCATTCTCTGTATGCCTCTTCTGTTTGAGGACACCAAATGACACTCCAGTGCCTTTGCTGGTGCTATGACACTGTAGTCATCTGATTGCATAGTTAGGGAGGCTCTGCCCAATCAACATATAACCAAGACCTTCCTTAATGAGCCCTCCCCAGGCCTGTGCCGGCAGCAGGAAACAGGCAGGTCCTTTCTGTCCCTGGATCTTGAAGGCAGGCAATCTTGTAGTAATGAGTTGTTACACATGGATTAGTGGTGAACCATCAAGTTGGAGTTGGGTGGGGAGAATCTGTCTTGTCTGAGGGGGCAGAGGAAAGAGAGTTCTGGAAGTGAGTTCAGGTCCAGCCAACCATCCCTCATAAGAGAATGACTCTTGGGTGCCAATCATGGATACCTCCATTCCCTGGGAACAGAAGGCAGGGGTAGTGGCTGCAGAATAGGCTCTGGCAAGAGAAAGGTGGACCCAGGGTCACAGTGCTGAGGTGAGCCCAGGTCTTTCTGATTCCAGAGCAGCTACAACCTGCTGCCTCCTGGAAGGAAATCAGCCCATAGCTACCATTGGCTGGAAATGGGAAGGCAGGAAAACCTCCCCCATGCTTCCTCTCCTGCATCCTGTCCTCAGACTCAGGCAGCATCTGCTGGCCCACAGCAGTTTCATAAGATGTTGATTGCAGCACTTGGCCCATAGTCCCTGTAAGGGCAAGACCTTACAGCCCCTTGGTCCTGTGACTTGGCACAGGGCCCAGCACCTAGGACTTCAGCAAACGGGGGGGGGGGGGGGGGGGGGGGGGGGGGGGGGGGGGGGAGGGTGAGAGAAGAGACAGAGGGAGGGAGAGAGAGGGAGGAGAGAGAAGAGAGAAGAGAGAGAAGCAAGAGAGGGAAGGGAGGGAGAGAGAGAAGGGATGAGACAGAGGGTGAGAGAGAGGAGAGAGAGAAGAGAGAGAGGGAGAGAGAGAGGAGAGAGAGAGGGAGAAAGAGAGACCAAGTGAGAATTGTGACAGAAAGTGGGAGTAAATGAATGAATTGCTTGGTGTCTGGCAGAATTCCCCAGTGGATAATGTTTCAGCTGATAAAAGCCAACCCAGCAAATCCTGCTTGAATGATTGCTTGGGTAGCTGTGAATTAGCCCATCACTTAGGGGAAAATCGCACAGCAATAGCGGTTTAGCTGGAGGTTGCGGAAGAGCCTTGAACCCCTGTGCACCATGGAGAGGTGCTTCTCCAAGCTTGGCACAGGGACATATCTTTGTTGCCCCCCACGCTCCAAACCTGGGGACCAGGGCGCACCTTACAGTGTAGCATGGGTCTGCCACTTGGTTTAAGGTTAAAGGGCTGAATCTGAACATGCTGCAAGCTCACACGTTGGCGCTGGGTCCTGGAAAGCTGAAGAAAGCAAGCTGCCAGGTTCCCTCATTTCCCCTGATGCTAAGTTTGAAGAATAAACCAGTGGGGGGGGGGGTCACTCTGCTGGCGTGGTGATAGCAGCAGTCTCCCCTTTTCTGCCCAAGACTTTGTTCCTCACAATAGCCATGTAAAGGTCTCACCGCTGCTTTTCTGTCCTCATAATCATCCATATTATTCGAGTGCCTGGAGCGGCCATTTTGCCGCTCAGACTGAGCAAAATAATTTGACTTACATTTGAGCTCAGAGAATGGGCTGGCAGCTGAGGCAAGGACAGGCACTTGCAGACATTTCATGCTTCCTGGGGGCTCAGTGCCAGCAAGAATGCCCAGTGCTACTCTGAGCTGAAGGCCGAGTTGGCTGAGGTGCCTCATGACTGGGAACAAAGGTTACTCAGGCCCAAGCTAGGAGAATGAGGACTCTTACATCCTGACGCCCGTGTCACCCCAGTTCCAGAGAGATGCCCCAGAATCTTTCCCCAGAACAGGGCAGATAAAAAGTGAACAGGGCTAGCTAGAGGGGAAGGCCCTTGAAAGTTGGAGATCATCCAGACGCACAGCAGGCATAGAGAGCAGGGGGCAGCACTCGCTCTGGTCTCTGGGTTCCTGAGTTTACCAAGGAAGCAAGCATCTCACAAGACAACCCCAGGCCCCTCCAGAAGAGCTGGGAGGAAGGGTGGGGGAACCTGGAAAATCTTGACACGGGATGTTGGGAGAGTCCACAGGGTAGGGGCACCTGATTGGGTTAACCTGGGAGAACTAGCCCTAGATATCAGGGGGACACAGAAGGTGTTAAGGGGAGACAGATACAAAGATGGGACATTAGGCCAGGCAATTAGATGCAGGGAGATGTGTAGATATATTCTGCACCTTTGAGTACTTTGTAGAAATAAAAATACATACATAAATAAATAAAAATAAAAAATAAACCCATGCAGGTCTCAATTTGGGGCAATCACAGAAAAAAAGCAGAAAGACAGAAGGAGCCACTTGCTCCTGGGGATGACTGGGACTTCCCCAAAGCCTCATTTGGTTCATGGGGCACATGGGGCTCCTTGGGCCAGTCCAGCAGGCAATGGACCATGAGATACAGCGTCACCTTGGTTCTTCTGGGACCAAGGAACAGGCCCTAGCTAGTTGACCAGCATTCTGTTCCTGACAGCTTGCTCACTTAGGGTCTGGGGAGGTGGGTTAAAAATAAATTCCAGAATTGTCTGAAATCAGCTGGCAAAGCAGAAGCCAGATGGTGCGCGCTCCTGCGTGCAAGGGGTGAACTATTTTTGAGTATGGAAAGGCTATTTTGGAGTTTTAGTTGAAGCACAGAGCTGCCTCCCCAACTCGAAACATGAGTCACAGCCAGGAGAGCCCACCCGTGATAGGGGAGGTAGGGGGCCTGGGTGTTACACAGACTGTGATGTCCAGACCAGAGTGGCCTGGCCTCACCACCCTAGCCTACCTCCTGCCTGTGAGGCTGCCTTCAGCTAGGGCTTCTTGTATACATAAGCCAGGGAGCTACTTACTCCTCTGTGTGCGTGTGGCGGTGGGGGCAGGATCCTCCTGGTCCCAGTTTGTCTGGGCCAAGTGGAGGTACTCAGGGAGACTATGTATCTCTGCCATTGCCTTCCCGTTTACCACCTTGAGCTCCCAGGTCATTGAAAGGCAGGCTATCACCAGTAATTCAGAGCCACGTGAGGATCAGCGTGGTAGCCAGGGAGACTCAACCCCAGAATCTTGGGGAGACTTTTACCCAGGAGCTGAGACACCCAAGTACCTTTGTAGAACAGACATTGGGTGCAAAGCAGGTCCCAGCAGGTCCTGCCTAGCCACAAATGGAAATAGCCTTTCCTCCCAGTGACCCCCCCTCCATTTGTCCATGGTTGTTGGATCTGATTGCGTGGGCTGGTGGCTGAAGGCAGGGCCAGCCACACAGACTAACCCTCCCTCTGGACAGTTGGCCATCTCCCACCTCCTATTTGAGCCCCATGGCTATCCACCCTAGCTCCCAGGAGTCCCCTAGTGCTTTCCTCATACCACGGAGGAGGGGGATTGAGCTTTAGAATGGACACTGACATCCAGGCCCAACAGGATGAGCCTGGATGCCATACCCTCTCATGAGCCTGAGAGGCCGCCCCAGGCCATACATAGGCCAGGCAGAGGGCCAGACAGGCTGAAACCCATGGCTGCTGCTCCTGGCTGTGTGAGGTAGGAACTGTGAGGTCACTGGCAGGATTAGGATTAGGAACAGCAAAAGCGATTAGAGGTTGTCCTTCTTCTGGGTACAGCAAGTGGAGGTTTCCAGGTCAGAAACTGTATGTCCCATGGACACCTGCTGAGAAGGGAGGGTGAGTCCCCAGAGGGTGGGCAAGGCCCAGACTTTCCATCCTGGGGCCAAGAGGAGTCAGGCCCAGGTGTGAGGCTCTTGAAGGCTTCACTCTCCTTTGGGACAATTCAATAGTCTCCATGCCTACCCCACAGGAAGCCTGGTACCCTAGCCTGCATCTCTGCCCCTCAGGAGTACCCATGTTCCCCATCACCCTTTTACAACCCAGGGGAATTGGAGGAAGGAGCTGTGCCTGGGAATTTAAACCTGATCTCCATCCCGAGAGACAGTTAACCCAATAGAGCCATAGGCTGTATGGGCATCTCAGAGTCAAGTCCTTCATCCCACAAGGATGCTGAGTTCTCAGAGGCAGAGGGACTAAACAGGATGAGAGGCAAGGCAGTGCCCATGTGGGACCCAGACACTAGCTTTGGCTCCCAGATGGATCCCATCTGCCTTATCTCCAAGGTCTCAGGATAGGAGTCTATGAGTATGAATGGGGGACTTTGGGTCATCTAGTCTCCTGCTGCTTGGTGGGAAGGAACTTTCTGGCCCTAGATATAGCAGTGGCAGAGCCTCACAGGAAATGTGACCATGTCCAGCCTTGGCAGGGTCAGCCAAGCTTTTCCTACACTACCCCCACCCCTCCCCCTTGCTGGGCCCCAAGCTTAATCCAGCTTAGTGAACACAACCCTGTGTGCACTGCCCAGCTCAGCATTCCAGGGCAGCAGAGCTAGGCTGGCTCCTGTCTCTCCACGGTGTAGCCAGCATGAGGCCCGGAGAAGGCCAGTGGCAGCCAAGAAGATCCTGGGAGCTGGGGATGGAAACCAGGTAGGTGTGCTGGGGATGGAAGGGAATATGGGCATATGAACTTCACAAGCAAGCAGGGCAGGCCCGTCTGTGCAAGGAGCCCGAGCAGTGTAATAACAGCCTGGGTGCCACCATTGAGCTCCTCCATTTAGAGAGAGACAGAGCCAGCTGTGACACTCTGGGACAGACACATACCCACTCTACCCACATATGGTTCAGATGAGGCACCACTGTTTGTGCAGTGTCTGACTTCCTGTCTCTCTGTCCTTCTACACCCATGGGCCCTGTGGTAACCTCGGGGTAGACGGAGGTCACATATAACCAAGGTATCTCCAAGCAATCTGCTGTCCTGTTGAGCCAGCCCCTCTCCCCCAGCAGGGCTGGGACCTGCCCCTTCAAGGTTACTCCCAACATCCTTGTTAGTGAGCATTCCCCAGACTCCATTTCTACCCTTGGAAGACCAGTGGATCCCACATGTGGCATCAAGAGGCTTGGGGATATCAATAAAGATCCAGCTTCACAGCATAAGCTAGCAGCACTGGCTGTAGCCCTGGCAGACACACAGGTGACATGCACATGGACTCAGACCCCATTCTTGCACACACCTCACTATGGCTGTGGATGGGCCCATGTTTTCCCCTCGCTTGTGCATGCCAGAGAAATGGCTACCTCAGTGCTTATGAGCATGACTCACACATCTCTGAGTTGAGCTAGACTCTACACCAAGTAAGGGGTCAAGATCTTATGGGAACATGCAGGTAGCTGCTCATGGCGAGCAGAAAGGCTGGCTATGTGGTGAGGCACATGGGAACTAGAGAGAAATGTAGCCCAGGGGACTGGTGGGGGAAGATGCTTTTTGCTTTTGTTTCTAGGAAGCCCACATCACACGGCCTCTGATGCCAGTTTATGGGATTTGTTATCATGACCTTAGACTGTCATTTGACATTGTTTGCCATGTACTTCCTTCATGGCTCTTGTCTTAAAGCTCATGAGTTATGAGAAAGAGAACAAATAACTCCTCCACGTTGGTGCTCACTGACCTGACTCAGGAGCCCTGGAGAGTGGCAGAAAGTGATGGGACACTGTGGAGTGGGGATGAGCAAGGGCAGACAGGAGAGGCCTTCTGCAGAGCTGCCAGGATTCCCCCACACTAGGAAGAACCTGGAACATGATGGGGGGCATCTTTAGCTCTCAGCTACAACAAGGCTCAGCGCATTCATCCCACGTCAAGAGGACCTTGTATGAGCCTCCTGGTGGGAGGTGGCTCCTGGAGAGGGGACAGATTCCAAATCCTACCCTGCTTGCTGACCTGGGCAGTACCTTCTCCAGGGGCCTCAGTGGAGGGACAGCAGGGAGGAATGTGAGGACTCAGCCCATCCGACCCCACTGGAGATGAGAGTGCTTTTTCCCCAAAACACTGCACACTCTGTTGAGGTCCCCCCTCTCATCTGCACCTTCTGTGATGCCAGCCCAACCATGTCAGGGCTTCTCTCTGTGGCCAGCAATCATGGCAGGGACCAACAGCAACTGGGGCCAAACTTAAGGCTGCGGGGAATGACTGACAGGATGTGGGTCCCCATGGAAGCAGCAGCCAAGGTAGACATCAGACTGCCTCTGGCTTAAGGACCTGGGTTCCTGACCAGGCCCTGTCACCTCTTTGCTGTAATGGCCTCAGAAACTCAGTCCTATCACTTTGTTATTAACAGGGTGGATATCTCTGCCCACTCACCTCACAGGGCTCCTAAGAGAGTCTCAAATGTTCCTGGGTTGCCCAGAAGAATGTTCTACCCCCACTTTACTGCTGCTTGTTACTGGGACAAATGAGCCAAGAGGTACCTTCTGGTGTAGCCACAGGCCCAGCTGCTATGTTGTCTGTTGTCAGGGTTCACATGATCACAGGCTCTGTGGCCATTGTTGTGCAGTCTCCCAGAGAGGACATGGGCTGAGTGGCTTTGCCAAATCCCATCCATCTAGTTTCCTGGCATTTGCCACCCTCCTCTCCTGGTCTCCTTGGGTAGCTCATGCTCTGTCTCCAGGTCAGCCTCTAGCTCTTAGGCTAATGAAATACACTGTCCCCCCACACATCATAGGTCTTAGCAGGGGGATGATGGGGGAGGGGAGATGTCTGGAACTCTGTCTGTAAATGGAATGACAAGGCACCCAGCTCTTAAGCAGTACACTGGGTCCCTAACAGGAAGCCAGGAAGGCCACCAAGGCTCAGACTGTCCCTGTAAGGGGTACAAGACAGCTGAAAACAGGAATGGCTCCTGGTGCAGAGCTGTGAGGAGTCTGCCCACCTTGAAGAGCTAGTCATTGGTCCATCCCTGCTGCCCAGAGGAACAGCTGGGACACCTCTGACTCTCACCCATTTCTATCAGGTTGAGCCCCAGCTGAGTATTCACTGGGCTGGCATGCATTCTATGACTGCCATTTAGAATCCCCATGGAAAGAGGGTTAGTCCAAACAGAAACAAATTCAGTGGCATGCAACTGCACAGAGGCCAGCAGCTGAGCAGACTTGACCTTAGCAGAGCAGGGAGGAGCCCAGGGATTGAGGGCATGGGCAACTGGTGCCTGGGCAGATGCAGCTGGTGTCCTGCAAGATCATATCTAGAGAGTGTACCCTCAGTGCTCCATGTCACCACAGTCCTTCCTGATAGCCCTTTGAAATGGCACTGCATTGCTCCACATCCCATGAAGAGTGTGTGGCACGCATGACAGCCAGTGGTCTGGTGGGTTGGTGCAACAAGGTAAGGGACATGATGCTGGGAAGGGGACAGCTGACAACACACAAGCACCTGTGGGACCAGGAGCTATACCCCTTCTGCTGGGCAAGTCCAGCGGTCCCTACCCAACCCTGCTCCCTCCAGGGATAGCTGAGGCCAGGAAAATGATGACCCAACCCTGCTGCATAAGAATGCAGTGGAACCACCATGGATGTAGAGAGTCTGGATGTCATAATAGGTGACTAATTTGAGAAAACTTAAAAACTTAAGATGGTTAATTTGTCAACTTGACACAACCTAAAATCAACCAAGAAGAGAATCTCAATGTCTATGTTAAGTTGGCCTGTGGGCATGTCTGTGGGGGACTGTCTTAAGTCAAACTGATATGGGATAATCTCAGCCCATCGTGGGCAGTACCATTCTCTAGGCAAGGATTCCTGAGGTGTGTCAGAGTAGAGAAATGGAGCTGAGCCAACTAAGCATGTATTTCTCTCTTTCTGTTCCTGTCCGTGGATATCTGACTAGTTTCTTAGAGATCGTACCACTGTGACTTCTCTGCTCTGATAAATCATAACCTGGAGTTTTAAGCCAAATAAAGCCCCCTTTCCCTAGGTTGTTTTTTTTTGGGGGGGGGGGGGTCGGCATTTTATCACAGCACAAGAAATGAAACCTGAACAAAAAGTGTTATGGCAGAACATGGTGACTCACACCTCTCAGAGCATGGTGGTTACATGTCTCAGAGCATGGTGGCTCACACCTCTCAGAGCATGGTGGCTACATGTCTCAGAGCATGGTGACTCACACCTCTCAGAGCATGGTGGCTCACACCTCTCAGATCATGGTGACTCACACCTCTCAGAGCATGGTGGCTACATGTCTCAGAGCATGGTAGTTCACACCTCTCAGAGCATGGTGGCTACATGTCTCAGAGCATGGTGGCTCACACCTGTCATCCCATATAAGGGGGAGGCAGAGACAAGATGATTGTGCGTTCTAGAGCATCCTGGGCTATGTAGCAAGTTCCTGGCCAGTCTCAGCTACATAGTAACACACCCCCTGGGGGTGGGGGAGGCAGAGAGGTACATGATAGGTAAATGGCTTGGTAGAAAGTTCCAGTCTTAGGGTCTCCCCCCCTTTGCTCTATGTTTATATCACTGGAGATGGGACCTAGGGCCTGTCACTAGGCTTAGTGCCAGCCTTCTTTCTATGTTGTATTCTGACGTAGTGTTTTACTAAGTCACCACCTGGCCCTGAACTCTAGAGCCCAGGCTGGCCTTGAACTTACAATCCTGTTTCAGCATCCTGTGTGGATGGAGTTACAAGCCTGCACCACCACGCCCAGCTGTCCTAGTTCTTCTCAAACAAGACCTGTTAGCCTCTGAGCTGGGCAATATGTGGCTTACCATCCTTCTTGACCAAAGCCAGATAGGCTGTGAGACTAAGCCTACCTTGGATGACTCTGGGGACATAGCACCCAGTAAGGATGTTCTAGCAGACAGCTGAGGTCCTAGCTGTGACAAGCAACAGGGAAAGACAGTACTGTAGACTGGGCATGCACCAACAAGGAGCCTGGCTGGGGCAAGCTGACCAACCCACAGTATAAGGCTTACACTGCCATTGGTCCTTCCCAGGCCTGTAGGGACTTCCTGGAACTAGCTGAGACTCACAGCCGGAAATGGCAGCGGGCTCTGAATTATGAGCAGGAGCAACGTGTCCACCTGGAGGAAACCATTGAGCAGTTGGCCAAGCAGCACAACAGTCTTGAACGGGCCTTCTGCAACACCCCTGGCGGGCCAGCCAGCTCCAGCAAGAGCTTCAGTGAGGGTGTGTGTGAAAGCAGGGCTAATGGGCTGGTGGGTACGTATAGCACTGCCCTCAACCCCTTCTTCCCAGCTGGCTCTACTTTCTACTGTACCTCTCAGGCCCCATAAACCTGTCCCTTAAAGTGACCTCATGCGGGCTTGTCCCGAGGAGTACAGACTCCCTCTGTAGTGCTGTATGTCCCATGCCTGTCACTAACTGGCAACATCTCCCACCCACCATGTCTAAGTTCAAAGTCCCAAACTTTGAAGTTCATTGAGCCCAGCTGTTCTCTCTGGGGCATGGTTGGCCAGGTGTCAGGTGGCTACCTACCTAACATAAGGCTAGGGGTCATCACAGGTGCCCTGGGCAGGAAAGGTGGGCCACTGGCAGGCTGATCAAACATGGACAGATCAGGAGGCTTCTGGAAGGAAGTGTCCAAGCAATGACGAGTAGAAAGAAAGATGCCCTATCCTTGCAAAGCAAAGTCAAGGTGTCCATAGTGCAGGGTGACCAGGGCAGCCATAGAACAGGTGACCAGGCTCAGGTGTCTGAAGTGGGGCAGGTGAGGCTGGCAGGATAGAGGAGACTCTGTCAGGTGGAGGCTGTGCGCTCGCCAAGGCTGCAAACTGAGCCTCTCTGTGTGTCCAGGAAGCTTCTTGACTTCCAAAGGAGAGAACAGTGAAGAAGATGAAGATACCGAATACTTTGACGCCATGGAAGACTCTACATCTTTCATCACTGTAATCACCGAGGCCAAGGAAGACAGGTAAGACGCTGTGGGCAGTGATGGCCACCAAAGCCTGGGAGGGTTTCTGGTTCTTAGGCCACCCTGGCCTTTTGACCATCTGCACCCTTGGGTTATTCTTTCCATCTCAAGCAAGATAGTATGGCTTATGTTTTTTCCTTTGCTACATATAAATAAAAATTCCTGAATGGTTTGTCCCTGGAAGTTAGCTTCCAGTCTGGAGAAAGTAGGGGAGGGAAAGACCCCGAAAACCCAGCTGCTCAGAACAGCACAGGTTCCTGTCGCTCCCTCCAGCAGTGTCATTTGATAACCGACAAGATGCCCACTCTCGTTTTCTATTGCCAAGCCTGTTTGATAAATGCCTGCTCATTTGGACGGTTTCTAGAGTCACAGGTAAACATGCAGTAGTGATCAGAGAGGGTGTCAGACTCTCGGATCCATAGGAAAGGCCCGTGATGTGGCTTGTCTGACAAACAAAGCAGAAGGAGAATGGGAAGCAGACAGGGTGAGCAGGAGCTATGCTCAGGGGACTCAGGCTGGTGACAAGTGCCAGCCATTCTTTCTAGACCTGAAACTGAGGCCTCCGGGGACCAGCATGCTCAGTTATTTCCCCGTCCCAGTATCTTCCGGGAAAAGGACTGTCTACTCAGCAGTGTGCATTTAGCTCAAAAAGCGTTTCCTAGGAATATTAAGTTTAAAAAGAAAGAAGAAAAAGAGAAAGAAAAAAATCCGAGTGTTGTGGCACACCCCTTTAATCTCAGTACTAAGGAGACAGAGGCAGGCAGATCTCTATGCGTTCAAAACAGCCTGCTTCATAGGGAGTTCCAGGCCAGCCAAGGCTACACAGTAAGATCCTGGTTTTTTGTTTTTTTGTTTTTTTGTTTTTTTTAAAAAGGCTACAATATCTCAGTAGCGTTTTAAGTCCAGCGCTAGCATAGCCTGGCTGTCTGAACGTCCATCCACTCCAGCAACACCAATTCTTATGACTCTGCAACCAGGATGGTCCTGTTGTCCTCACCCTGAGGGTTCTGGACGCCCTACTGGTGCGTCCTGCCCATCTCCTGAGGCTCTAGCTGCCTAGCTGAGCCACACTGCCCATCCATAGGCTCCTAGAGCCTGAGCCCCTCAGAGCTCAGTGCCCCTGTGATTGTAACAGCCTATCCCACACGTGAGAGGAGAGGAGAGGATACATCAGACCCATTCCCAGCACTTCAGGACCCCCAGTGTGGGAAACAGATAAAGGCATGCTTCATCTGTGGGACCAATGAGCCCACGGGCTCCTACAAGGCTCTTCCAGACACAGTGCCCTCCACTTCCCCTCGCCTTGGTCCTGGGTACAAGGACTCTAGGCAAGGGCTTTGCTGAACCTCTAGTTCCAGTGGATGGGACTTCAATGCTGAGAGCAACCATGATGGATTGGGGCTCTCTAGATCACCACCTGGTGTCTCTGCCCTCATCTCATGTCCCACAACAGGCATGGATAAGATGCCTTTGGGCTGCCCTTGTGCCTCAGCTCTCTGGATACAGGGTGGGAGGGTTAGAGATAGTTGTCAGAATTTGTCCATAACTTGACTCCCCTTCATTTTCTGCAGAAAGCCTGAAGGTGGACCTGGGATGAGCTCTGTGGACTGGACCTCAGCAGATAATGTACATGAGGTGGGAGCACTCGGGAGCCAAGGATGGTAGGCGCCTCAGCCTGGGGGCGGGTGGAGGTACCAGCACTAGGAGTTTAAGGCTACCTTTGGGTCCCAGATCTGCCTCCCCTGCAGCAGGCAACGGTGGCCTCTGCCTTTCTCACCAAGCAGCGTAACAGCTTATGACTTACTGTCAGTTCTTGGAGGGTCAAGAGCAAGTGCATGGACTTAGGGGGCCAGTGGAGCTCAGGGGTCTGCTGACGCACATGCCTGTTCCTCTGGCAGGTATTAGATGGTGCCTCGTATATGCCCAAGGATTCACGCAAAGTTAAGAGGCGAGTCCGCATCCCTGACAAACCCAACTATAGCCTTAACCTCTGGAGCATCATGAAGAACTGTATTGGCCGAGAGCTCTCTCGGATCCCCATGCCGGTAGGCGCTCCTGGGACGTGGTGCATATGAGACCCTGGGGGTGGCACCTGAGGGGTGTGTGACTGATTCTTTTGTGTTCCTTAGACTATTCCACAGAGAACAGGAGCCTTCAAACTGTAAAGGAAGCAGCCAAAGCAGAATTCTGTGTCATTAAGCTGGGGGTACCCCAGAAGGCCCCATGCTGCCCCCACTTGTCTTCACATGGTAGATAGGGGTGACAGAAATAGGTAGCTGTTTTAGGGGTAGGTAGTCCTACCTTCCAGGGATTGTCCTGGTACACTCTTGTCAAATGGAGACTCAGCAAGGTTATATAGCCATCCAAGGGCATCCTTCTATCATCAAGATACAGCAGCATCCTCACCAAGGAAGGGCTTGGGGCCCCTGGTTAGCCAGTTTTACTGTGTGACACATGAGTCCTTTCATGTCTCTGGTCTCTGTGTCCACACTGCCCAGCTGAATCACACACACACACACACACACACACACACACACACTCCCCAGGAGAGTGGAATAAGATAATGTTAATCAAGGAAGACTCACCTTTCAAAGGAACATAACCTTGACTTGTCTGAGGCTAAAGGGGCTAATCCCCACCATCCTGCAAAGTACGAGAGCCCTCTACAGAACACTTAGTCCATGGTTCCTAACAAGGAGTATCTACGGCCCTCCTCTATGGACCCCAGGACCCACTGTTTCTGGCTTTGAACCTGATGGTTCAGCTCTGGGTATGTGGTAGCCTGATGCCATGGCTTTCCCAGAATTGGCATCCTAGTGAGAGAAGGGGACAGTGTACTTCATCAAGGTGCCAGCAAGGGGCATGTCCATGAGGGACACTTGCTGAGGGGGTAAATGGAGGCAGGAGGTGCTGGACCTGGAACCTCACTGTGACAGTGCCACCAGCGCAGGGCTGTCCCATGGTATCTAAGAAAGGCAGGGACACTCTGACGACACAGGCCTGCAATGCCCACAGGTGAACTTCAATGAACCCCTGTCCATGCTCCAGCGACTTACAGAGGACCTCGAGTACCACCACCTGCTGGACAAGGCGGTGAACTGCACCAGCTCGGTGGAGCAGATGTGCCTGGTAGCTGCATTTTCTGTGTCCTCATACTCCACCACTGTGCACCGCATCGCCAAGCCCTTCAACCCTATGCTGGGGGAGACCTTCGAGTTGGACCGTATGGAGGACATGGGCCTGCGTTCTCTCTGTGAGCAGGTAAGGTCAGCTATTCGTGTGGCCAAGTGGTACTTGTCAGGCTCGTGGTCAGAGCAAGACAAATGGGCTACAGTCTGTGACCCTGACAGAACCTTCAGTTCATGTCTAACTGGGCAACTGGGCTCCTCATGGCAAGGTCAGGTCCAGAGTCTCCTAGACACAGTGAGGGGCATGGAAGGAGAGCCTGGTGAGACAGGCCGGTCTGGTGATGGGGAGGGAAGGATTAATCCCCCAACCAGGGATTAGTGGAGCCAAAATAGAGGGTAGTTTACAGGGGTCACTAGCAAGTCTAGGCAGGTTAGAGCATAAGTCACCACTGAGCTAAGTGTCAGCAGCCTGGGACATGCATATTGGGAAGGACACGTCCCTGGTCAATGTCCCCTCTGTCCTTTCCCCATGAAGACAAATCAGCTCTACACATGGTCACATGGCAGCCTGATACTGAACCAGGGCACCTCTGCAGTAGAGGGCCCAGGGCTGCAGAGCTGCTCCGAGAGCCCCATGGTCAGCCAGAACCCTGAACGCTGCCTGAGCAGGCTGTAAGTTAGAGACACTCCAGGGCCCTGCGAGGACTTGTCAGGTGACAGCAGTAACCAACACAAGGCTACAGGGGCTGAGTGTGAAATAGGAACCAGAAAATGCGCTGACTGACACTTTAGAAGTGGGGCTTGGAGGATCTCAAAGTCCTTGGCCTGAATCCCGCATTTCCTCATTCAGCCAGTGGTGAGTGCCCTAGAGGTGCCAGATGGGGTTCAGACACAGAGACACAATGGGGCCTGGAAGACACAGAGCTCTTGTTGTTTGGGGTGAGGGTGGACATTAGGTACTTCTAGCTGTTTAGGCAGAGTGGTCAGTTTGAAGAGCTTGGCAGTACACGGTGATGGAGTTCATGTGGTTAGGCAGAAGGGCGAGGGGCAGATGGGAAAAGAGAACCATAATCACGGGAGACACTGGGCTCACTGAATCCCTGAGGTGAGTTTGGGGACAAGGCTAGGTAGTGGCACCCTGCAAAGTAAAGAGTCTGGGGCCAGACAGCCTGGCAGTTGTGAATCAAGGTGGTGGTGGGTCATGGAGAATTGATGGCGCTGCCACTCTAGGTAGGAAGAGGGCCAGCAGGCAGGTATTCCTTGGCCAGGGTAGCAGTCACGGGTGTTCTGTGCTGTAAGAGGAAGGTCTGTGGTACTGGGGGCCAATGGCAGGACACTGATAGGACTCCTACTCCGAAGTGGGGCCGGATTCTTTTCAGAATATGGTTCTGCCAGTCTGTCCCTCACCTGTGTAGCTATTTGGGGCTAGCCTGAACTACAACCTGCCAGGTATGTGGTATCTTAGTTACTTCTATATTGCTGTGATAAAATACATTGAAGAGAAGATTTAATTAGGCATACAGTTATGGATTTGTATTTATACCATAAAGAGTTAAGAGTTGGCTGGGCAGTGGTGGCGCACGCCTTTAATCCCAGCACTTGGGAGGCAGAGACAGGCGGATTTCTGAGTTCGAGGCCAGCCTGGTCTATAGAGTGAGTTCCAGGACAGCCAAGGCTGTACAGAGAAACCCTGTCTCAAAAAAACAAAAAAGAAAAAAGAAAAAAAAAAAGAGTCAAGAGTTTCTGATAGGGGAGTGTAAGGGTAGGGAGCCGCAGGATTAGAACAGCAGCTGAGAGCTCACATCTTGATTCACAAGCAGGGCAGAGACAGAGCTAACTAGGAATGGCATGCTCTTTTTGAACTTCAAAGCCTCCTTGAACAAGGCCATACCCCCTAATCCTTCCCAAACAGTTCCAAGCATTCAAACATATGACTCTAAGGGGTCATTCTCCTTCAAATAGCCACATGTGGTAAGGGTTAAATGAGGTAGGCACAGAAACCCTCAGTAAAGCAGTCCTTCCAATTCCTGGACACAAACTCTGCTTCCTCCACCCCACTGTGTCCCAAGAGCAAGCAGGGGCTTCTCTCCCATTCCACACCCCTATGGGCTGGGTAAGCCCAGGATGACCACAAACAGGCTGCTTGTCCACTCGGGATACTATTCTTCCTGGGGAACCTGCCTTGGGTCAGGGTTACTAAGAGGAACAGTGGCCTGTGCTCACTCCTGGGACACACAGGATGGAGCCATGCATCCTGGACACTGGGCAGGCTGTTCTCCCCTGACTGGGTCTGTGTCTAGCTATGCTCATATCCAGCTGGTCTGGTCCCAGGTGAGCCACCATCCCCCATCTGCTGCCCACCACGTGTTCTCTAAGCATGGCTGGAGCCTCTGGCAGGAAATCACCATCGCCAGCAAGTTCCGGGGGAAATACATCTCTATCATGCCGCTTGGTGAGCTGGGGCTCAGGGCTCCCTGGATGGGAGGGTATTCTGCTTCAGAGAGAGGGCTTTGCCCATCTGCAAGCCAGCTGTGACCCCCAGGCAGAGCTTCAAGGCCCACTGCCCACTGACCTCCTAGCCTATACCCTATCCCTCTGAAGCTGTATAGATATTCCTCTGCTTCTTGACCTTGGGTCTGTGGGTGGTTGGGCCAGAGCCCACATGAGGGACTCATGACCTCTGACCTGTCTGGCCTCCAGGTGCCATCCACCTAGAATTCCAGGCCAGTGGGAATCACTATGTGTGGAGAAAGAGCACCTCCACCGTGCACAACATCATCGTGGGCAAGCTCTGGATTGACCAGGTCAGGGGGTCCTTGGGGAGGTGGAGCCTGTGGCCCAGGGACTGACCACTGACCAGCACCGTCTCTCACTAGTCAGGGGACATTGAGATTGTGAACCACAAGACCAAGGACCGATGCCAGCTAAAGTTTGTGCCGTACAGCTACTTCTCCAAAGAGGCAGCCCGAAAGGTAACCAGGGGCACAGCCTGGAACCCCCCAGCCCCATGGTCCCAGAGCAGACTGTGTGCTTATGTGTCCTGCCAACGTCTACAGGTGACTGGAGTGGTGAGTGACAACCAGGGCAAGGCCCATTATGTGCTGTCAGGTTCGTGGGATGAACAGATGGAATGTTCTAAGATTGTGCACAGCAGCCCCAGCTCTGACGGAAAGCAGAAAACTGTGTACCAGACACTGCCAGCCAAGCTGCTCTGGAGGAAATACCCACTGCCGTGAGTCAGGGTGGGGCGCCGTCTTAGGGGAATAGGGGCCAAGAGAGAGGCAGAGAAGAGGGTGGGGAAGAGCCTGGTATAGGGTCACCCCTACCCCATCTGGTAGAAAGCATGAAGGTTCGGAGAATCCCATCTAGCAGAGAACAAGGTCAGGAGGCTGCCATCCCAGTGCAGACAGTGGCCGCCCAACAGCTCATGGGTGTGAAAGACAGTCATGGCAGCAAATGCTTTGTAGACACTTAGAGCAAAGTGACCAGTTAGAGTTCTTCCCTGCATCGCCACAAGAAATAAAATCGAGCTTGACAATGACTCACCGGAAACCGAGTGAGAAACTTACAGTGAAGACAAAGGAGAGAAATCTACAAAGGAAAAATGACTGAGATTGAGGGTCCCAAGCCTCAAATTTGCAATCCTCCTGCCTCAACCTCCCAAGAGCTGGGATTTCATCATGTACCACTGTACCTGTCCCCAAGCAGCCAGATTCCTAGAAAGATACTACTTGTTGAAATCCTGTACCCCAAGAGCTGTCTTCAGCAATATCGGGAGCCTAAAGTCAGCCATATGGCATCTTCCGGGTGCTGACAGACTGGCATTACCGATGACTGGAAGAGGAGGGATACAGCCATCCATCGGTAACCACTAGACCAACAAGTTTTCCTGGACTCACAGGAGAAAAGAAACAAATAAAAATGGAATGGAGGCTAGGTTAACAACTCACTGAGCCGCTCACTGAGGATGGAGGTATGGCTCAATGATGAAAGCTGCTCACTGGGGATGGAGGCGTGGCTCAGTGATGAAAGCTGCTCACTGAGGATAGGGGTGTGGCTCAGGGATGAAAGCCCCTTACTGAGGATGGAGGCCTCACTCAGTGTAATCAGCATACACAAGTACTTCTTCAGTCCCAGGACAGGAGACAAGACAGGTTCCCAGATTAAAAGTCAGGAGATGAAGAAAGACTTCGGGTTAAGAGAATCTATAGAATGAATGGGAAAGGTAAAGATAAAGAAAAAATTCATTTAGAACTTGCTATAGTCAAAGCAGTCGAAGGCAGGAGGATCAGCAGTTCAAGGCCAGCCTGAGCTACAAACCTTAGCTCAGAGAAAAAGAAGGCAGTGTTTCAAGGTATTTTCAATTTCCTCTTTTATTTTATATATGGATGTGTCCTGCATATGTACGTATATATGCACCATCTACATGCAGGTGCCCTAAGAGGCCAGAAAGGGGTGTCATGTCACTTGGGACTGGGGAGTTACATGGTCATGAGCTGCCATGTGGGTGCTGGGATTGAACTTGGTTCCTCTGGAAGAGCAGCCAGTGCTCTTACCCATTGAACACCAATAGCTCCAGCCCCTCTGTTTTAAACAGTAAGGAACCCAGGACATTTTGAAGGCCAGAGAAAAGACCTATCCTAAGTCTCGGGACTTGGAGATTGCAGAAGAATGGAATAGTGTGCCTAGAGACTGTCTAGTGCCTAGAGAGTGCCTCTCAGAGGTTTATGGATCTCTGAAACATGACAGAGGCACAGCAGATCCTGTGGAAAGATAAGACTGAAAAAGTCTGGGACAGAATGGTCATCCCACAAGGAAAAAGATCAACCAGTGCCTCTGTCTCCTCCCCTTACCACACACACACCTTGCATTATAAGAAAAGTAACTCCAGATGGCCTCTCCCAGTGAAATCAAGTCTCCTGACTGTTAAGAAATAATTTGCACTCTGAATGTGAGACTACTGATGACTACCTTCTATCCCTTATGAAAAGGAATCTTCACACACACACACACACACACACACACACACACACACTCACTCCACATGATGCTGGTGAAAAGCCTACCAGAACACTTTTGTTCACTAAGATACATTTTTCTCATTGAAAGATACTTTGCACCAGGTGTGGTGGCACATGTCTACAACCCCCACACTCAGGAAGTAGAGACAGGGCCATAGGAAGTTCATGGCCAGTTGCTACACAGTGAATTTGAAGCCAGCCTCAGCTATATAAGACCCTGCCTCAAAAAGAGAGGAAGAAGGCTCCATGAAAGGGTACATGAACAGAGGGCGCACGCCCACAGTTCCTGTACTTGGCAACTAAGAACAAAGACAAAGTGCAGAGGTACAGCCTTTAACCCGAGCAACTCAGGAGGCGGAGGAGCTCTGAGTTTGCAACCAGCCTGATCAGCTGGCCAGGTTCCTAGCTAGCTAGAGATACAGAGTAAGATCCTGTTAGTGTTCTGTTCTATTCCTGTTAAGAGACACCATGACGCGTCTCTCTGAAGAGACAGCTTAGAGAAGGAAGCATTTCGCTGGGGCTTGGTTACAGTTCTAGAAGGTTAGTCCATGATCATCATAGCAGGGAACATGGCAGCATTGGTTGGGGGGGGGAGACAGAAGAGGAAGATAGACTTGAACTAGCCTAAGCTTTTGAAGCTTCACAACCTACCCCCAGAGACACACTTCCTCTAACAAGGCCACACCTCCTAATCCTCCCCAGACAGTTCCACCAACTGGG
>JADRCH010000051.1:8057156-8090299 GCA_019843965.1 Rhynchomys soricoides | reverse complement strand
CCCAGACAGTTCCACCAACTGGGACCAAGCATTCAAACACAAGGCCATTCTCATTCCAATCTCCACAGGTCTATTTTTTAAAAAGGAACAAACAACAAAACAAACCACCAACTAACCAAATAAATATTTTAAAAAGAAGAAAAAAGGAAGGAAGGAAGGAAGGAAGGGAGGGCAGGCTGGGTGCCAGGGTACTTACCTATGATTCAAGCACAGAGGGGGCTGAGGCACAAAGGTCTTGAGTTCAGGGGCAGCCTGGCCTACATAACAAAACCCTGTTTCAAAAAAGACAAAACACAGAAAGAGGAAAGAGGGCTGGAGTTACCACTCAAGTCAGTGATAAAATGTGATTAGCATTTATGAGGTCCTGGGCCAAATCCCTAGCACCAAAAATAAAAGTATTTTATCATGAAAATAATTTAAGAGGGGAACTGTAGTTCACAGCTACAATCCCAGCATCCTGAAGACGGAGGTGGGCAGGTCAAGCCAACACAAGCTACAGAATGAGAGGCTGTCCCCCAAAAAACACCAAAGTAGGAGCTCGAGAGGTGTCTCAGAGGTCAAAAGTGCTCTCTGAAGCTGGGGCAGTGGTGGCCCACGCCTTTAATCCCAGCACTCGGGAGGCAGAGGCAGGCGGATTTCTGAGTTCCAGTCCAGCCTGGTCTACAGAGTGAGTTCCAGGACAGCCAGGGCTACACAGAGAAACCCTGTCTCGAAAAAACAAACAAAAACAAGAAGGAGGAGGAGGAGGAGGAGGAGGAAGAGGAGGAAGAGGAAGAGGAAGAAGAAGAAAGAAGAAAGAAGAAGAAAAGAAGAAAGTGCTCTCTGCTCCTGCAAACGGCCTGAATTCAATTCCCAGGATCTATGTCGGTGGCTCAGGCCACCTGTAACCCCAGCACCAGGAGATCAGATGCTTTCTTCTGGCTCCCTTGGGTATCTGCTCTCACAGATGCAGAACTCACGTGCAGATATATACCTTTTAAAAAGAAAAATAGAAATAATAATCATTTAAAATTAACACAAATAACTTCTGTTCAACAAATAAAGCAAAAATAATCCAATGGGGAAATGTACCGAGCCATGACTAGAATTTCACAGCAGAGCATGTGACTAGAGTCCATCACACAGGTCACTGAACGCAGATCAGAGGCAGAGCTCTAGCCTGGCATGCATCCAGAGCCACAGCAGAGCAGCCTTTAAAGAAAGCCTAATACGGGCTGGGTGTGGTGGCGCACGCCTTTGATCCCAGCACTCGGGGGCAGGATCTTTGTGAGTTCAAGACCAGCCTGGTCTACATAGTGAGTTCCAGGACAGCCAGGGCTCTATGGAGAGACCCTGTGTCAAATCATCATCATCATCATCATCATCATCATCATCATCATCATCATCATCCTAACTGGGAGCCCAAAGCACCACAAAGCTCCATTTTGCATTCATTTGATTAGCAAATGAAGGGGCCAGGGTTGGAGACTCAAACCTTCCACACCTCTGTGGAGCATTCTCTTCATTGGTAGAGCCAGTCTGGAACAAGCCAGACCTCATGTCTCCCCCATCCCCACCTCTCCACCCGCACCCCTGTAGATAGAGAAAAGCATTTGTTTAAGATCCAAAGGAGGACAGAGAGCAACAAAGAAACAGAGGTCACAGGGTTAAGCCTGAGGCATCAGTGTAGGGTCAGGAACCAAACCGCTGACCTCTGGATCCTCCTGGAAACTGAGTGAACAGTGCAAGCACACGCACAGTCCTGTGTTCTATCACCTTTAGGCTGTGCTTAAGATATACACACATGCATTTTCTGTTTAGCCTTAAGTCCCATCCCCAAGATAGATCTCAGTATGTATACTCAATGCTCCAATTCCCCCCCAATTCTGGATAAGGGTGCAGCCTGACATGTTAAGTGCTTCAGTCTAGGTATAAAATTGAGACAAGCTTTTAAACTCCCAACTAATCTACAAAACATGTATCTTGGAGAAAGTAAAGAGTGGGGCTAGAGAGATGGCTCAGCAGTTAAAAGTACTGCCTGTTCCTAAGAAGACCACGGTTCAATTCCCAGCACCCACATGGTAGCTCACAACTGTAACTCCAGTTCCAGGGGATTCATGGCACCAGGCATGCTTGTGGCATGTGGTATGTGTGAGTGTGTGTGCGTGTGCGCGTGTGTGCGCACATGCAGGCAAAATACCCATACACATAAAATATGTTTTTTTAAATTTTGACTAAAAGGATGGAAGGGTCTGTCCACAAAAATGCTAACCAAGCAACCACATACACACCCCAGAGCTGGAAGATGTCACAGAGCAAACTACAGCAAAACTTAATGACAGAGGTCAGGAGCACGGACGGTGAGGACCGCAGTGGTCACTAGACACATGAGATTCCGGTGTGAACAGACCTTGCAACTTAACAGCACAGCCTCAATGTGCAAATAGCATAGGCTGATAGAAATATAAAAAGAAAGGAGCCACTGTACAATCAACATGGGACATCTCGATATGCTGGTCTGAACTGTGGGAAGAAAAACAAATACAAGCAGAAGTCACTAGTTAGCCACAGAACACTGTCACCCAGCTACAGCAAACCCACGTGGGCCGTATGCTACTTGTCCATAGGCTGAACCACTGGACACATTTCAGAGTACTAAAAATGTACCAGGGGAGCTGGGCAGTGGTGGCGCACACCTTTAATCCCAGCACTCGGGAGACAGAGACAGGTGGATTTCTGAATTCAAGGCCAGCCTGGTCTACAGAGTGAGTTCCAGGACAGCCAGGGAGGGCTACACAGAGAAACCCTGTCTTGCAAAACCAAAAAAAAAAAAAAAAAAAAAAAAGTACCAGGGGTGTCTGACTCCAGAACAATTATACTAGAGGAAAAAAAAAAAACTGATGGAGAAAACAAAAACAACAAAACCCGTGGTTATTCATTCACAAAATATACTTCAAACTAATCGGTAGGGAAGAGAAAATACTATGAAAGCCAGCCAGCCAATGGACCTTGAGTGATCACTCGACCTTGGTAAGCGCTGGGACTCAGCTAATGTCATACTTGGAGTGATTGACACGCAGCTTTGAAATGCGGATCACATCAGAAAAACATGAAATAAAAACAGTGAGTTAAGCATCGATCTCAAGTGAGAAAACAAACGGAAGAACCAGTTCCAGCCAATAGGAGGGAATATTGTGCATAATAAAGCAGAAAACCCTAAAGAAGGACGCGGTTTTATCTCCAACCAATAAACACACAGGCAGCTCCGATCTGGGTGTTCAATCTAGGCAAGACGCTGCAGCCAACATGGCTGTGCCTGACGCTCAGCAAACCAGAGTAGTAGGGGAAAACCTCATGAGACACAGATGAAACGGACAAATCCCCCAGAGAAGTCCAGTGTAGAGAAGCAGCGGCTGGTGGGTGAGAGTGTACCAGGTGAGGGCTATAGAGGGCGCGTTCCACCCAGCCGGTGGGCTCTCCAGGCTGGGTTCCTGAGGGATGAGCAGGAGCCCATCAGGGAAGGGGCACTCCGGTCGCTCGAGCTGCCGCGTTGCCGCCGCAGGGAGAATGCAGAGAACATGTACTACTTCTCCGAGCTGGCCCTGACCCTCAACGAGCAGGAGGACGGCGTGGCGCCCACCGACAGCCGCCTGCGGCCGGACCAGCGGCTGATGGAGAAGGGACGCTGGGACGAGGCCAACACGGAGAAGCAGCGGCTGGAGGAGAAGCAGCGCCTGTCCCGACGGCGGCGGCTGGAGTCGTGCACAGCGGGCTGCGGCGGGGAGGACGGTGAGCACAGAGCAGAGCATGGCAGGGATGGGGTTGGGGTAGATCAGACGGACAATGACCCAGGGAGTGATGGGGTGGGGGTGGGGGGAGTAAGGAGGGGTATCCCAGAGTAGAGGGGACAGTGAGGAGGGGGAATCTACCCCCGGGGAGGGAGGTGAGAGGTAAGGAGGGGGCGGTGAGCCTGGGGCATGGCGCCTAGGCAACAGGCAACTCACCCTGCCCACTATGCCTGCCAAGCAGAGAAGGAGTCAGATGGCTATGCGCCTCTGTGGTTCGAGAAGAGGCTGGACCCGCTGACCGGGGAGATGGCCTGCATATACAAGGGCGGCTACTGGGAGGCCAAGGAGAAGAAGGACTGGCACATGTGTCCCAACATCTTCTGAGCCACTCCTGCAAATACAGGCGCCTGCACTGCCTGCCAGCCTTTTCTTTAATGCACCCAATTTAATACAGAACCTACACATGCGCACACACGCGTGCGAACACACACCGCTTTAGAAGGGGTAAGGGCTGACTGGGGTTCTTGCCAGTCTCCAGGTCGCCGGGTCACCTGTGCCCGTTACCATTGACTTGGGCCCCATGGGCACCCTAGTTCCCAGTTATCACAACTCAGGCCGACTGGCCGGGCCATGGGCTGCCCAGGTCACTAACCCCAACCCAGGGAGGAAATATCCCCCTCAATAGGGAGCCTCTTTTGACTTTTTTAAGAAAAAAAAATCTCCATTTCTTTCCAACGATGAGGTTTAGTAAATATTTTTAGCATATCACTTAGAAGACTCACTTTCCAAGTGTCTGTTCTTGCCGGAGAACTGTCCTGGCAAGAAGCCCTTTTTTAAAGATATGAGGAAGCCAGGCCCCTTTGAATGGGGAGCACTTTTTACCACAGCCAGTCTTTCCATCTAGACTGTCCAAGCTCCAAGAGCGCAACACCCACAGAAGCAGCAGGAGCCTGGCTGGCTGGCTGGCTGGTGCAGCGTGGGTGCAGAGCCCACAGGGGGAGCAGGAAGGTAGGAAGGCAGCCCCCTTGCCAGGCCTTGGCTGACAGAACCCCAGCCCCAAAGAGGCCAAGAAGGGCTGAAAGGCAGGACCCTTAGGTGCTTCCTGCCCAAGAATCAGGCCCCCAAATCAGCAATAAGGAACAAACCCTTCATTTAGCCTGGGCTGGTAACCCGGGCTCCAGATCCCTGGCCTCCCGCCTTGTCCTCAGGCGGCATCAGGGTGCCTCTCCTCAGCACTCCTGACATCTGTATTTGCCTAATTTATATATACGATATACAAATATATATAACATAGCTATTTTGCTTAAATTTCTATGATACGTGAAAAATGATGAAGACAGGCGTGCCTGTCTGAGTTTGGCTTCCTATCAGCCCTGCCCTCTCTTGTAGCCCTCCCAGGAGCTTCTGCCAACCTTAGAAATGAAACCTGTCCCTTGGACCCTGTGCCTCTAACCCATCTCACTTCAATTTGATCTGGAAAGTTCATTGCAGGGCCTTTCTTTCTACTCCAGGCCTGTTTTTGTTTGGTTTGTTTGTTTGTTTGTTTGTTTTTTATTAAAAAAAAGAAAATAACACGTATGAAATGCCTTACAATGCCCACTCTAGAGAGGGGGTGGGGAGGGGAGGGGAGGACACCCAGTCTTCCTCAGAGCTGGAATGTACCTCTTCCCAGCAGACTGAGCAACCATTTTCTGACCATAATAAAAACCTTGGTTCTGGAGTTTTCCATAGCCCTGTTCCAGAGTGAGTTTGTGGCTGATGAGGTGACAGCCATAGGGAGCGGTGGGGTGGAGCATGGGGGTATGGGGCTTTATTCTGCTCAATTCCTAAGCCACAAGAGGTGAGTCTGGAGGGGGAAGGGGAAGATCTGATGGGACAGAGGGAACACCAATTCCTGACATAGAGAAAGGGCAACCCTGTGACACCACAGCCATGGTGCTGACTGGGCCCAGATCTGCTCACAAGCTACCCAAAAGCTACCAGCAGTGTTCCTAGAAACGTCCAGGTGGACCCCACAGCCCTCTGTAAAGGCTGGTGAGTTAGTTCCAGGCTGCCTGACAACTCTGAGGTAGGCAACAGCTATTGTCCCATTGCCAGGCAACTCAGATCATTGGCTTCTGAGCCTTGTTGCAGAGAGGCTAGAGGCCTGGACTGCTGGCTCCACCTCCACCACCTAGACTTCCAGGTGAGGGAAGTGGTGGTAGTGGGTACCACAGTTACCAGAGCCAGGACTCACCATCTGCCTTGAAGCCCAGTACCACAAGCTCCAAACTGTCACAAAACACCATCCAGCCTTTCCATCTTCCTGGGTAGGTGGCCACTATAAGTGGGGGGGTTGGGGGGGAGGGGGGCATTCCTGGGATGGACCTGACTCAGAAGGCAAGGGAAGGGACAAGCCATACTGGGCACAGTCCAAGGACAAAGGCCTGCACACTGAAGCCAAGAGGGATCCAAAGAGTCAGGAATGGACCAGCAGAACTCTGAACAGGTAGCAGTAGCAATGCAATGTTCTAGAAAGATTGATCTACATTCTGGTTCCCTGTATGAAAGCCCCTCTGAGTAGGAAGAAAATGGCAGGGCTCAACAAGAAAGCTGAATTGGTAGAGTCTCAGCAGCAGGCAGATTCACTCTCCCCCTCAAGACCTGAAATCACTGGACCACATGGGAGAGTAAAAGCAAATAAAGGGGTCTGGGGGATGGATCAGTAGATAAAGCAAGCCATGCAGGCGTAAGGACAGGAGTTTGGATCCCCAGGCAGGTATGGCAGCCACATGCAGTCAGGAGACAGACTGGTGCAGGTGCCAGTGCAGGGCCAGCAAGCTGGCTGGCTAGACTAGCTGATTGGCGAGCTTGGGTTCAATTTGTCCTCTCAACCAAGTGGACTGTGCTTGAGGACTGTGCTTAAAGACAATATGCAGCATCAGCATCAGCGTGGGGCCTCTAAGGTATGGCATGCATTTGCACATACAGCCTGACAAGCACGCACCACAGGCCAGTAAGATGTTGAGGTTGGCTGGGCAGGATGACAGGAGTCAGCACAAAACATACACTTGTACCATAGAGACCCAGAAAGGAAGCATGTCAGAAATCCTCGGAGTGACAGGATATTGGAGAGATAGTGTGGTGCAGAGAAGTCCGAATCTGTAGAGGCCCAGCAACCCAAGGGATGGGGAGACAGAAGCAGCCCCAAAAGCACCATAGTGCCGATGTGCACTGTGTGGTGCCAAGTGCCACTGTGAGTGGGGTGCAGACCCGGCAGCAAAGGCCTCCACAGCAGTGTGGGCACAGGTAGTAAGGTGAAGGGCCAAAGGTGTGGCAGGTGTGAGAGCATCTCAGGTGACTCAAAGGAGGGCCACCCAAGAGTCAGGCTGCCAGTTCAAACAGAAGCAGACCAGATGGTATTCACACTCTTCCCCTCAGACCCCTCCTTTTCATTCTGCTTTCCTCTTTCCTTCTCTAGTTTCCTCTCACTAAGCACAGGCTAGCCCAGCTTGGGGATCTCGGCGGCTTCCCAAGATTGGAGTATGCTGTCCATCTTTTGACTGCATAGCTTCACGCCTCTCTGTGTTCAGTTTCTAGCCAAGGCTGCCTCACCTCCCCTGCTTTGCCCTTTTCTACTCCCTCTTTGTACATCCCCTCCCCCCTTTCTCTGTCAAGCTAATACCAACCACTAGTCTCTCTCTAAGCTTTGTCTTTCCTTTCCACTGATAACCAAGGTCATTAAAATAGCTATCACATGACCATCAGTGACCCTTTCTTTCTAAAATGGTGGTGGTTATGGGGACTCTATGTTGTGCTCTCACCACAGGCTCACACCTTTAGCAGTGACTGGTTTTGCAGATAATACTCTAAGCAAGTGTGCACTATGTGCCTTTTACCCCGACCACATGTCTAGCTGAGGAAAATGTCACCAGAACAACTCAATCCATCTTTAACCACACAAATGCTCTCTCTGAAAGAATAAAAGTAATCTAAAAATAAATATTGACTAAACTCAAGATAATCAAGCTAGGTGGTCATGACGCATACCTTTAATCCCAGCACTCAGAAGGCAGAGGCAGGTGGGTCTCTGTTAAAGGCCAGTGTGGGCTACAGAGCAAGTTTCAGGACCATCAGGGCTACACAGAGAATCATGTAGCAGGGGAGAAAAGACATGCAAGTTCCAATGCAAAACCACAAGTAACACAAGAAAACCAGGTGACATAACACCTCTAAATTCCTAATTCTACAGAAGTGGCCTCTACCAAGAATGCACTGATCAAATCCAAGACAAAGAACTCAAAAGGATGACTGCATGTCCAAATTATTCAATAAACTGAGTTCCAGGAGAACACAAATGGCTGAATGAAGTAAAGCCAATGCAAGATCTGACAGGGGTTCAAGAAATGCAAATAAGGAAAAACTAATCTGGAAATGAAAAAAATAAGTGTAAACCTCAGCAGAGAGCCTTACTGACAGAACAGACTTAAAGACAGGCTGGAAGATCTGAGTTTGGAGACAAAGTCTCAGCACAGACAGACGATACGGTACGGGCAGCAGTATAAAGGGAATGTAGACAAGGCTTTTCTTTCTAAAGGCATTGAAAACATTTTCAATAAAATCATAGCAGAAAATTTCCCAAAACTAGGAAAAAACATTGCAATCTATATAATGAGAGGCATTCAGAACATCCAATGGACAACTAGAAAAAAGCCCCGGTTACAGGGTAATTAAACCAGTCAGTGTACATACAGGAGAAAGAAAGCATATGAAAAGTGTGGTAAAGAAGCCCCTGAACAGTGATCTCAACAAGCGTCTGTCACCCCAGAGGTACACCAGTGGCAGACTGAAGGTCTGTCTTAGTATACTCAGGTTAACTATGGAGCATGGGTGAGCAGTCAGCTGCAGGAGTTTGGATACAGCCAAGCAGCTGAATCATCACAAAGCCCCACCCCATCACAGATGACAACCTCATAGCAGCTGCATCACAGACTGTTTGGTTCTGGTAACTTTCCACTCCCTGCTTTAGCATCTCCCAAGGTCACATACATTGAGAAGTAGTAACTGATGACCTAGGTGAGGTCTTGTGACTCTTGCCTCCTTCATCTACTAGGGAGTGTCAGTAGCTCCATTACCATTTCCCATAGCCCTGGGCTCTACTTTATTATTCTCTTGACATGGCTCCTGGAGGCCAAGTCCAAGATGACAGCATAAGAAAATGGCCATACAACCAACACTGTGTATAAAGGCTGACCCATGAGGTTCTTGACACACATTTTAAAAGCAAGGCTTTGTATAGCAGTTTCCTCCAAACTGAACCATTCCCTCCAGGAAAGAGATCAACTCCAGAGCTAAACTGTCTAGAGAATTGGAATGTTTCTTGAAGGCTCCGCCAAGCATTCTATGAGTAAACAGCTATTAGGGAGGAGATTGACTAACCAAGCTGGAGAAAGATTCTTGGACCTGTTGAACTGCCTATAATTTATACCGAGCTCTGGGGTTGGTGCGTCACACCTATACTGGTGGGCTTTTTGGTAATGTATCAGCTATTGAGTCATCTCTGCTCCTGTAACAACTCATCCATACCCATAACCCATAACAAGTTATCTTTTGGTGCAATCAATACTTTGGTCTGCTTGTGAGTTCCCCTTTTGTAGTAAATAGATGTGTGTGTGTTGCATCTCTCCAGGAAAAGTCTCCCACACAGCACCAGGAGGGCTTGGAATGAAAGACAACCATCAGACCAGACTACTATACCCAGCAAAGCTGTCTTAATTGAAAGATAACTTTCCACAATAAAAACAGGATAAAGGAATTCATGACCAACAAATCATCTCTACAGAAGATACTTGAAGAAATCCTTCAGACTGAAGAGAAAGACGAATATGTGAGGCCACAAAAAAATTAGCAACATTTGAATAAGCAAGAAAGGAAAAGGTAAACAACAAATAATACAGAAATAACAAAAAGACAGGATTTAACAAACACCTTTCAATAAAACCAATTAATGGTCTTAATTCCCCAATCAAAAGACACAGACTAGTGGATTAAAAATCAGGATACAACTATTTGTTGCCTTTAAGAAACATATCTCACCGTAAAAGGTAAATGCTATCTTGGCATGAAAGAATGGAAAAGGGAACCCACACAAATGGAACATGGAAGCAAGAATCGGTTTTAATACCTAACAAAGTAGACTTCAAGTCTAATAAGAGATAAGGTTACTACTGTCTACTGACCAAAGGGACAATCTGTCAAGGGACATTGCAGTTCTAAGCATGAGCACCAAACACAGGAGCATCTGGCTTCATTAAACAAATATAGCCAGACGGAGCCACAGGTCAGCTCCAGCACTATAGTGAGTTACATCAAAAGCCAACCGTCACAACAGGTGATCCCTGCAAAACCCAGAGAAACATCTGAAGTGCCATCACAGATCTAATGGGCTTAGCATACATCTACAGACCACTCTATCAGTACACTTCAAAATACATGTTCTCAGCAGCTCATGGAACTTTCTCTAAAATCAATTATATTGTTGGAATACAAAGCAAGTCTTACATATAGCAAAACTGAAATAGCCCGTTGTATTCTATCTGGTGACAGTGAAATAAAACCAATTGAGAGAAACTGTAGGCTGTGCACTAACTGGCAGAGTAACATACTATTGAATAGTGAATTGGTCATTGGTAAAGAAGGAATGCAAAGCATACCTAACTTCTAATGAAAATGAAAAGACAATATACTGGCATCTCTAGGATACAATGGAAAGTGTTTTAAGAATGGAATTTATAGGCTCTATGTGCCCATGTTAAGAAATCAGAAAATAAAGTCTTCATTGTAACTGCATATGAAAGTCAGCTTTGTCAACAACCTGAGTGGCACCACTTTTGAACTGTATTGTTTGAGCTACTCGATGTTTTTCTGGGTGTCACTGGGATTGCAGAATTCAATGACTGTCCCCTCTGCAGAGGAGCGGGACTCTTATCAAGTACAATGACCTGCAGAATTTAGCCAAAAGTCTGGTCTTCTGGGCTATCTTGAGTGAGGCAAGTTGTTAAGAGTCTTGAAAGCCCACCTGAATCCAGAATCAGAGAAGGAAAATAAAAGCCAGGATGAAAATCAGCCTTCTCCATTCCCCTGTGGTAAGACTGAGATACAGATTAACTGAGGAGCAAGCTGAGAGAGAACCAGTTGGTGATGTCACCAAAACTAGGAGGAAGCCTAAGACAGTCCACAGAACTCCTGACTTCCAGGATCATTCTGAGATAAAAAGAAGTGATCCTACTACATTTCAGAATCAAGAAAAGCAGGAAAATCACCTCAAAACTACTACAAAAGTTTCTTCTCTTCCAGACCAGAGCCAAGAAGACGGGATTGCAGCTTCCTTAGGAAAACTGAAATGCATGACACTAAAGATCCAAAGAGGCCTTTAGAGAAAAGATCTTGGGAACAATAAAAAGACTGCAGCCACTAACTTAAGCTTCCTAAGACTCCTTTAAAGAACAATGAAGCCCTGGTGGCTGGAAAGATGGCTCAGTGGTTAAAAGTACTGGCTGTTCTTCTAGAGGTCCTGAGGTAGCTCACAGCTTCTATAATGTAATCTGATGCCCTCTTCTGGCACACAGGAGTACATGCAGACAGAGCACTGTGTGTGTGTGTGTGTGTGTGTGTGTGTGTGTGTGTGTGTGTGTGTGTTAATCTAAAAAAAGGAAAAAAGAACCCAAAGAAACACTTAATACAATTCACTTAACGAGCTAACACAGCTTGACAACAAAGAGACTGACAGCATTTCCAAGGGGAAGATTCTGTACTCTGCACCCCGGCCAGGCAGCAGTGTTCCCAAGACCAGCCCCATCGCCCTGAAAGTCATAGAAGTGTGTGTCTGGATGGGGCCAGAAGAGCACCCTGTGCTGTCTGCAATTAAAATGAATGTCAAGTTTCCAGCTGCTTCTAAGGACAATGAACCTAAGTGTTCACGGACCAAGCCAGCCAGAAAGTCTCCACAGGTGACCCTACCTGGGATTTCTTGAAAGGGTCAGGCTGTATTCAAGACACCCAAGTTAAAGGCTACAGAGAGGAATATCCACTGCAATTAGCCTGCTCAAGCTGACAACTAAATACAGACTCCAGGCACTAACTAGTAAGAAACTAGTATTTAATCTCAAAGCAAGCTTGACTTTTCCCCTCAACTACAAGCCACACAAAAGAAAGCTGAACCCTTGGTGGCAATCTAGAGAGAACAATTCTCTGAAGGAATGGGTAAGCAGATTTAGATTCCACAGGAAAACTTACAAACCCTCATCTCCAGACCAGGGAGGAAACGTGAGCAAGAACGGAAGGAGAGGAACAAGAAAGGGTCTGGAAGCTCGAAGCAGCCTGGTGATGGTTGAAGTCTAGTAACGCTGTGGATTCCTTTAGTCCCAGATTGTTTTCCTCTTGTAAATGTTCTGATACTCTTCTTCTACTTTAGTCAAAAGCTTTTTCCTACCATAATTTTGGTCATGATTTGTGGAGTGTGTGTTCTTCGTGTGCTATGGCTATATAGCATCTATAGAATAGATTATCACTCAAAGTTCATAACTGAAGTGCTCTTCACTTAATCTCCTGATCAACTCCCCTCTTAAGACCTGTTCTTCTTGGGATCCCGTTTTTTTTTGTTTTGTTTTGTTTTGTTTTGTTTTTTGACACAGTTTCTCTGTGTAGTCCCAGCTGCCCTGAACTCTATCTGTAGACCAAGCTGGCCTTGAACTCACAGAGATCCTCCTGCTGGATCAAAGGTGTTTGACACCAACACCACAATCCCAGCTTGTCCTTGGGCTTCTTCCTGTCAAGGACCTGCTAGTTCTAACAAAGACGACTTTCACCCTTTTCTAAACAAGAGCATTTTCCTCATGGCAGCAAGCCATAGCAGAAGCTTAGCAGGAGAAAGTGAGATAAAGTTCACAGGAAAAAGGAGACTGGAGAGGTCACTTCTTTGCTCACTAGTCTGGAAAATGTAATCTTCACATTGAAGTCTTATAGATTTGGTTCTGGATCAGTATTTTATCACAGTGGAAAGTGCTTCAGCTTATAAGAGCCTTGTTCAGATCACTTCATGTCATTACTGCCTGTCACTCATAATAATCTTAAAATAGAATTCTTCAGCTCTCCCTATTTGTTAAGTAAAAGCCACAGGGCAGAGGGTGTGCCTCAGTTGCACAGCACTTGTCTATCACACACCGGACTCTGAATTTGACCCCTGGTACTACAAAATACAAAACTGAGAATTCCTACTGTCAGACAAAAACCTCACGAGTGGTAAGGGAGAGATGAGAGCTGCTGACTTACCTTTTTGTTCTTTGTTCTGCCATGTGGAGATTCTGAGTTGTGTATAATGTTTACAATTCTCATAACTGTTTTTGCAGTGTGTGTGTGTGTGGGGGGGACAAATCCGTAAGAGAAGCTGGAGAGACTGCCACAGTTAAGAGCACACACTGCTCTTGCCATGGACCTGACTTCAGTTCCCAGCACCCACGTCATACAGTTCACAACCACCTGTAACTGCAGCCCCAGGGAAGCTACAAACAGGACATGATCCCCATCAGAACTCTAATATATTTTTTAAAAATCGACCAAGTGATTGTGAGATGACTGACCTCAAAAACGGTGGAAACATTTGAATTGATGGGGCATGGGAAGGGAAAATGAAGACTCAACTGTGGCACACACCTTTAATCTAAGTATTCCAGAGGCAAAGGCAGATGTATCTCTGTGAGTCTGAAACCAGCATGATCTACAGAGCTAGTTCCAGGACGGCCAGGGCTACACAGAGAAACCCTGTCTAGAAAAAAAAAACAAAAAAAAACCCAAAAAAACCAAAATTGACGTACAGATACACAAACTACAAATCGTCAAGCAGCCGTCATTTCCTCCAATGCACCAGTCACCACTTACCAAATTGTGGGCTGCACTTGCCTTCTACCTGCAGTGTGGCCTGGGAGCTTTATATATACATAACCCTAATTCTTACCCTTACCCTAACCCTAACCTGTCATATACACTGTAGCATCCCCAGTGTCTTTCACAGGATGTGTGTGCGCGCGTGCCCATGGATGCCGGTAGAGGGCGTTTGATCCTCTGGAACTGGAGTTATAGTTGTGAGCTGCCATGTGAGTGCTAGATACCAAACCTGGGTCCTCTGAAAAACAGCCAGTGATCTTAATAGCTGAGACATCTCTCCAGCCCCAGAATAACATTTTAGTTTATGTTTGTCTATTTATTTAACTCCTTTTTATTCTTTTTATTACTAGCATGTAAATGTCAACAAAATCCAACAAATACAGAGCTAAAATATAACATTCAGCCCAGTGTTACACTAAAAAGAACTGGGGGGGGGGGATGGCTCAATGGTTAAGAGCACTGACTGCTTTTCCAGAGGTCCTAAGTTCAATTTCCAGCAACATGGTGGCTCACAACCACCTGTAATAGGATCTGATGCCCTCTTCTGGTGTGTCTGAAGAAAGCAACAGTGTACTCACATACATAAATCTTAAAAAAAAAAAACTCAGGCATGGGAGGTGGCCCAGTAGAGCACTTGCTAGCATGTGTAAGGTCCTGTGTTCCATCCTCATCACCAGAATTTTTTTTCCACAAATACAAATAAAACTGTATCAAATAGAATGTAGCCACTTTTAAAAAACATTAAGTGGTAAATTCATGCCAAGTTAGGTTTTAAAATGCATACATTCATTTAAAAAGATGAAAAACTAGACATTTTAAAATATTTTGTTAACATTTTATTTATGTGTATGAATGCTTGCTTGAATGTGCGTGCGTGCACCACATATATGCCTAGTGCCCATAGAGGTCAGCGAGAGCATCAGATCTGCTGGAACTGGAGTTTCTGACAATTGTAAGCCACCACATGGGTGCTGGGACTCACAGGTCTTCTGAGAGAGCAGCCATGCTCTTAGCCACTAAGCCGTCTCTCTAGCCCTGACATTTTAAATCTTAAACACAATCACGAGCTGGAAAGGATAAGGAATATATTCACAGACACGTTACTGAGCCAGGGAGCCTAACTAAAAGTTTTTAATACCTCAAAAGACCTTTCTAGTCTCTGCACAGGCTGCTGTAGAATTTCCATCAACAATCTTACTCAGCGGTGGACCCTGTAAGCAACACTACCGACCAGCTGGGCAAGATGTGCCCACAGGTGCAATAGTGGCAAATCTGTTATGGGGATACCAACTGCTCTCTGATCAGATCTGAGGCTCACCCCACAAAAAATAATTTATATCTGGTACTGTAAACCAGTCAAAAGCCCGTAGTCCTAGAAGTCATAGGCTCTAGTGGGGAAGCAATTGCTGCTGTGTTGCTAAATGGACATGATATGACTAGCCAGTTGCCTTTAAATTAACCAGCTATGATCAGAGAAGACTCTTTTTTGTAGTGATCACCAATAATTGGTCCCTAAAGCAGAGACTTTTTACTAATCAAAGTACTGAGAATAAATGACTGCTAAATGCCCAGACATCAATGGGACATCTGACAGAATTTTAGAGCCAGGAAGGGGCCATGCATGAGAGGACATTACATGGCTGTTGCAATAGCTGTAATGACCTGCACACAATCTCCACAAGATTGGGGCTATCAATACCCTCTCCTGGAAACAGAAGGATAGCTTATGGGGTCCACTGCTCTCTGAAGATTTATAGGAAATTAATGGCTGGTGGGGAGATTTTCTTCAGTGTTAAAACCACTGGTAAGGTGCCCACACTCCTGTAAACAACCGTAATGAAACACACACACAGGCACACACACATACATGCACACACACGCGAGCACACACACACACACACACACACACACACACGCGCACACACGCACACATGCACACGCACACACGCACACAGGCACACATACATGCACACACACGCAAGCACACACACACACACACGCACACATGCGCACGCACACACGCACACACACATACATACACACACGCACACACACGCACACATGCGCACGCACACACACACACACATACATGCACACACACGCGAGCACACACACACCACATGAAAGTAGAAGTAGGTGTGGTCGGGAAGAGGCCCAAGCCTGTAATCCTGGATACTGAAGAGGCAGAGGCAGAGGGTTTCAAATTGAAGGCCTGCTTTGGACTAATGAATTAAAAGACAGCTTGGCAACTTAGACTCTGTTTCAATCAAAAAGTGTTTAAAACAAGGGAGCTGATGGCTGGGGTTATAGTTTGGTGGTAGAGTGCTTGAGCAAGGGCCTTAAAAACAAGCTTTCACAACTATCAGTTCATAGAATAGAAATAAATCACACATACTCCTGTCTAACCGGCGTCTCTTCATATTAATAGCCAGTAAGTACTAGACATAGGGAAAGGCATCCCATTGGAAAGAGTGACAAAAGCAATAAATAGGAAATAACTCTGGACAGAAACCTATTAAAACTGTGTGAAGACATTATAAAGGCTTATTTAGTCAGGAAACTGTAGATCCCTAACAAGGATATTATAAAACATCAGATTTTAAAAAATTTATGTACATGGTTCAGAGGCCAGAAGTGGTCATCGGATCCCAAGTGTCAGCCACCGGACTTGAGTGCTGGGAACCCAGCTCTAGAAAAGAACTGCTCTTAACCAATGAGCCATCTCCAAACCCCTAAAACAATGAACAAATGGGAAACCATTTGTATCCTTCTGAGAGCTTACTAATATAAAAATGTCAATAATCTCAAAACATTGAAATTAATGCAACAGTATTTTCAAACACAATTATAACCTATTTCTTCCTAGGAGAAAAATCTTGATGCTAACTTTTACTGTTTATACTAAAATAGTTCCCGGAGGTTAATTAAATAAATATAATCATTGCAATAACATGCATGTTTGTGGAGGCAAGGCTGGGAAGAAAGTGATTTTCCTCAGCAGGTTAGGAAACGCCCAAACCTAAAAATAGTTTACCTTTCAAAGTCACCACAAATGGAGCTAAGAGCAGACCTATTTATGTTGTGAACACAAGAGATCTCAGGTACATGGCCCCACAGAAAAGCTGGTGAGCCTGCACACAGGCTGGCCCTTCAAGGCAAACTGAACAGATGCAGGCCCTTCCCATGTCCTCCACCTTACAGAAACAAGGGATCCCAGACAGAAGGATGTCTGTGCAAAGTGTCATCTGGAGTGATCCTCCCTAAAAAGTTGAAAACCCTGGAGGCCAGAGCCTTGGCTCCACAGTTACGAGCGCCTGCTGCTCTTGCACAGGCCTCAGGCCTCTGTTCTCAGCACCCACAGAAGGCTCACAAATGTCCGAACTCCAGTTTCAATGCCCTCTTCTGGCTTCTGAGGGCACCACACTTAATGCACAGGCATACAGGAATGCAAAACATTCATACACATAAAACCAACCTTTGACCTTTGCTTGCCTCTAAGATAACCTCAGGTTTTAATGAGTCCCTCAGGGCAACCTTCCTATGTGATGTCACCTGTGCAACTCTGAGCAAGTGCTGTCTGGGTTGGGGGAGGTGCACTCTTCAGACCACTCCTGTTGGCCAGTTGGAAGACCAGTGCCCTACAGGACTGAACATTAGTTACTTCCAGAGACTGCCAGTGTCAACTGAAGCACCCCAAGTCTCACAACTGGTGAGACATCTGGGAGGGGCACTGAGAACCTAGAGCTTAAGAAGGGCAGGAAGGATAGCAAGTCAGGAACAAAGTAGAGCTGGCCATGGCTTTAAAAGAAATGGGGGCTACAAGGGACCCTGATAATCCTAGTAGCATTCCAGGGAGGTCCAAAAGACCTGAGTTTGCAGTGTTCTTGCCCTCAAGGGCAGATGCCCCTGCCCCCTTCCAGGTCTTAGCTGGCAACTGCTGAGGATAAGAGCCTTAAGAAATGGCAAAGTCTGGCAGAAACTGAATGGAAGCCCAGCTCTACCTTTGGGACACTGATAAAGCTGGCTAAATAGATGGCCATGATAGCTGTCCTGGAAAAGCATGCCCCTATATGGTCCACTCAGTAAACAGCTGAAGGACTTATAGGACTTATAGGTAACAGGTGAAGTGCAGAGAATCCTGAAAGCAAAAAATTGGGGATCAAGACAAAGAAGTTACACACACACACCCTCCCGACTACTGGCTTTTTAGAAGCACTGTCTAAATTTCATGTAGGATCCTGCCCTCGTGGCTTACTAAACTGGAAGATTTGCCATGCAAGCCCTTTAGAGAAGGAGCAAGGGGCCATAGTGACTTGTTTACCTTCCAAGCAAGGAGCAAGTTTCTGCTGAGCCCAGCAGTGGCCCTGGGTGGTCCTGGCACCTGGCAGATTATTGAAAATGGCAAGACTGAAGTGTAGGCATGGCAACACCTTGCCTTACCACCCCTGTTCACTGTGGAGACGGTCCCTCAAGCAATGGAGAGGAACAGGCAGTCTGAAGGTAGAACCTTTTGGAGCCCTGCCTCCTGGGTCAAGCTGGCTCTGCAGCTGCTCTGAGAAGCAAGTACCATGTAGCTGTTGAACATGGAGCCCCTCGGTTTCATGTCCAATCCAGAACCTTGCAGTAGAATTCTTAGGATGTTTTAGGCTCACCCTGCCCTGTTGGATGAACTTCCTAATAGGGGTCAAGTAGCCAGTGCAGGCACAAAACCTGAGTTCTGTGTAAACAGCAATTTGGAATTTGATCAGGCTCAACATACTACTGATCCCTAAAGGTGCAAACTATCAAGCAGCCACTATATCTGAACATCAGGCAGACTTGGGAAACATGAGCCTGTAAGATAAAAAGCAGTGTCTCTCAGATGAAAAGAAGAAAGCACAAGTTTCTTTGGCCAATACTAATCCATATCTTTATCTGGTGGTAGATGGCATTTTACTCCTAAATGGAGTTAGAAATCCTAAATCCTATTTATTTTCCTGAGGATTTTGCAAACTCATGATCTACAAATAAGATCCCTAGTTCTAGATTCAGAACTGCATATACCTCTTTACCAACACAACCATAGACCTAGGCAAGCCAATGAAAATGCTCAGTTACATGAAAATTAAATCCCTTTTACTAATAGTGGAAAGTCAGGATTGGAGATACCTACAGCTAACGAGTTCAAACTGGAAGTCGCTGGGGGCAGAATGACTGTATCTGATAGTGCTTTCTGGAACTTACCCTCTATACAAATGCAGTGGATAAAGGCACACACACACACACCACAGCTTTCTTCACAGATGTTAGGACTGTTAAGTATATTGTTACATGACAACACATCCAGGATAACGAAATGCCCTGTGATGGTTCAGAACAAAGTAGACCCATACTGGCCATTCTGAAACAATATGATGCTCTTCGAAAATAATGGAAGGAAACGGAAGAGGGCTGATATGCAGCTGGGTGCCCAAGGTGAATACTCTGATCTCCAGGGAGATCTTAGGAATCAGGTGGATGAGAGCCTTATTTTTCATGTTCAGCCTTTTGTAGTATTTGAATTATTGCCAAGTCTACTGTTACTTAGCATCTTAAACCCCACCCTTCTCCTTTAAATTAGAGCCAGTGCATGCCTTATCATCAAGAAGTTCCAGGTCAGCTATTCCATGATGTACCCAGGAAAGTTGAGGCTGGATTTAGCACATCCAGAAAAGTTAAAGCTAAAACATCTAAGAAATGTAGTTTTTCTGTGTCTGTGGGTATTAAGGAAGACAAAACAGTGGAAATGTAACAGAATGAAGAGAAAGGTTTTGTGTTTCACCTAAGAATGTACTGAACACAGGAGTCTCACCAGTAGAAATTTATAGTAACACATTTTGATTACATGTGTAAGTAAAAAAAAAAAATCAAAATGAGTATTACCTGCCAATAAAAATGCAGGGTCAATTTCCTTTTAAACAGTGGGTTTACAGACAAAAATGAACCACACCCTGCCTGGATAGGGTCAACAGAAAGTTGGATGTGGGCGGCAGGGTGGGGGGTGGGGTGGGGAGATAAGTGCCCCAACTCAGAAAACCTATCTATTGGAGAATGTTCCAGAGAACTACTTCTGAATGCCATTCCCCCTAACCAACCTGATGGCAGAACTCAAGCAGGCACTTGAGCCATATGTGCACAGTCCCCTCACCACCACTTCCCCATCTTCTGTAGAGACCATGGGACACAAGGTGGCAGCCTTGATGGATACAAATCCCAAGGTGGTTTGGATCAAGAGTATAAAATCAGTCTTGAACATTATTGTGAAGAGTTGGGACTGGAACCAGAATTCTTCCAACAGCCGTCAGATGAAGCTCTTGCCTTTCTGGCTCTGAGTAGTTGTCTGAAGCACATAGTCCCTCCTCCTCATTTCCAGAGTATGGGAGGTGCAGGGTTCTCTGGAGCCTAGAGAGTACATAGTAGAAAAGCAGCAGCAAAGGCTCTCCGGGAACTAGCACCACTAAGGAAGCCTTCTCCTCCAGAGAGCTCTTTCACACCTACACACCCTGAGAATCTTTGGGGTTCAACATTCAGAGTGCTATCCAGCCCAGGGATCTGACCAGTCAGAGCTGTCTATGCTTGAGCTTGCATAGTGTAGTTGACTCAGGAAATGGCTCCTCCAGTAACAAAGTAGGTGGCGTATTGGGAAATTTGAGCATTAAGAAACATCTCCAAGCTTTCTGGATACTGCCACATCCAGGATGACTGACAGCTGCTCAGGTAGGTTACAGACCTTCACAGCCCTGACTGGACACCAGGAGATCTGTTACAGGGAGAGTCTTTCTGATACTGGGCCTGTTGTGATCACCCCTTGAGGGTCCTGCAGAGCTGAGTCCCTGGGGCCATATATCTTTCATATCCCATTGTTGATGCCCTTGGAGCCTCTCCAACTTCAGGATGGTGCTTTCTTCATCTTATCTTGAGGTGCCAGGAGCTGAATGGCTCAAACTCTGCCCTTTCAAGAGTCACACAAAAAAAGTATGGTCTCACAGCAGGCATTAACATCTTCTCTTTCAAAAAATAAATATTTATGTAAACTTAGGGAAGAAGATTCAAAGAATCTCCTTCCCAAAGCACAAATGTCTCACATGACTCAAACCAAGATTAAGTCCACCAACTCACAAATGAAATTTCCCTCCCCAGAAGCTGCTGTGTTGAGGGGCAAGTGTGCGAAGGAGTTGATCTTACTCCCAGCTCCTCAGTCCCCTTTGGTGATGAGGTCCTCAATGTAGGCATCCAGCTCATCATCTGTGTTGATGTCTATGTCCTGGAAGAGAGTGGGGTGGGAGTCAGATGGGGCAGGAAAACAGGTTGGAGAATGGGGCTGAGCCAGAATCCTGTTACCTTCTCTCCCCGCTGTCCGCTTCTGTTTCTTGCTCCAGCCCTACTTCTAAATCTCAGTTAAATCTGCATGCCCAAAAAAGTATGGGAGCTTTCTTATCAGGTTTCCTGGTTCTAACCTGCACATCTTCAAACTAATTAGTGTCTTATATTAAAAATTGGACCATGCCACACCCCTTGTGACTTTCTCCTCTTGGGCTCAAACCACGTTCTTAGAGCCTCCTACCTCTTCTACTGACCACAACTCCCTACCACAGCTTAGTGAGCTCCCAGTCTCAGTGCAAGCCTCGCTACCCTGAGAACCCTAGTCAAATGGATTCCCCCAGGATTCGGTCTCTCATTATTTATTTCACAGCACTACCCCATTACTAGCTCCAACTTCTTCACCAGCCTGTCCCCAGAGATCAATCAGGTTCTCAGTGTCTACTATGTAGAAAAAAATATATACCAAATCCCTAAGGTGCAACGTCCCACTTCTACTCAGACATATCTGGGATATCATCTAGATAAGAATTTTGCTTATGGCTTGAAGGGTTCTCAAACAAACTATACTGCCTGGGGGAGGAGAGGTCTGGTTGGGACAAGGCCCAGGTAACTTTATCACTTCAAGCCTCTGGTCAGCAACCAGGATTGGAAACAAAGATTCCTGTGAGTAGTTGAGTCCTGTGAGACGTTCAGTCCCCTCCCTGAGACGAGCTGGTCTAGCTCCTGAGAGGGCTCCTGGCTCACCTCCTGCACTTTTTGCAGGAGAGCTACAATGTTGGTCCTCAACTTCTGTAACTTCTCTTCTGTCTCACGAAGCTTTTTCTCTGATGTGCGTAAGCTCTCCTCTGAGGCTTTTGCTCGTGAATCAGCACGGCTTTGGTAGGAATGGCACAGATTCTGGAGCCCCACCTCATACTGCTTGAAGTATTCTTTCTGTGGAAGGAAACATGATATGGGGTATGAGGCGAGGAGGGAAGGGCCATGAGTTCACAGGACACTTGGTTTTATTTCACTACAAGGGGAAAGCAGCCTTCTAGAACCAGGGTAAAGAGACCTTAGTGGCAGTCCTTTGGAGATGAAGACATATGCACTCAGCCAAGTGCTTAATAAAGTGGAAGGAAGTCTTACCTTTACACAGGTAAAATAAAATAAAATTAAATTAAAATAAAAAGACTATGGGTCATTCTTCCAGTTCAAGCACACCTTTCTAACTCCAAAATAGACTGCTGTATCTAATAGCGTTAGGACCAAAGAGCTACCAAGCACCTATCAACAGCAAATATCCGCAGATTTGTATGGTAAATAATATATACAGCAACAGAGCCTTTTACTATGAAGTAGTTAAAACAAGTTGCGGAGTATCCCTGTACATTCTGCTCAGAAACACCCACTGATAAAAGGAATCATCTTCATGGACAGTCCCACCACAGGCCCTGCTGCCCACTGAAGTATAAACTCTAGTACTCATCTGCTTCTATGAAGGTTGTATAAGCTACTGCATTGAGGTTTCTGACTGCTGTGTTTGTGTATAGACTACCATTTCACACCATGATAGCAAGAGAAACTTCATATTCTACATAAAAAATACCTTGGTTGCACAAAATAAATTTTAAAACAAATTCAAATGAATATCTTATATTAAACATTTAATTGTGAAAATACTAGCGAACACCATTTACACACCGATAAGGACAAAAATTACCGTAACTGAAATACTGGTTTTAGCAATTGCAACTAGAAGACAGAGCTGTGCCCTAGTACTGGTAAGCACTTTTGCAAAAACAAGCTAGATACTATTTTTAGACTTGGACAGTCCCATTTTGGGCTAAGTGAAAGTACCTAAGCTGAAGTTATGCTGTATCATGGCTTTTACTTTGAATTTCATGATTTAATGCCAAAAGTAACAAATCAAACTGCAAGAAGATGTCTATTCTCCTAGATCCTCTAGAGGCTGGTCTAAACAAGGGTAAAAGCCAAAGCCTGCGCTGGGCTTACTGTGTGACAAGAATGTGGTGAGTCTCGTGCCCCCATAAAGGCAAGGGCAGCAGACAAGATCAGCTTATTGCATGTTTCTGTAAATAAAGCTATTCCTTGATGGACTGCCTCTGGCTACTTTCATGCTGTAATTACAGAGCTGAGTAGTTATCAAGACACTAGACAAGCCTACAAACCCATTATTTGCTATCTGGCCCTCAGCATAGTTCAGATCAATAATTCCTTCAGCTCCATTTCCTACATAAAGATGAGGCTAAGACTGATGCTCAAGATGTACCCTTACCTCCAACCCTTTCAGCCTATCACTGCTCACAAAAGCCTCCTGCCCCACTTCAGAGTCCCCTGCACTTGAAGCCCTAGTTGAGTTTTGTTTGGTTGTTTGGTTAGGTTTTTAGAAAGGGTTTTCCTTCTCTACAAGCTGCCAAGACACTGCCTCTAAGCATCAGTTCTCTCAGCCTCATGGCCAGCTGCTACCTAGAAGTGGCAGCTCCACCTTAGCAAGTCTTTAAGATGGTGGAAGCACAAAGTCCACTGAGCTACCAGGGCCCTCATGCTCATCTCTACATGCCATTAGTCTCTCTCTACCTCTCTCCAAGTCTCACGTTTTAGATATAGTGAGTCTAATCTCATCAATGTTTCTGAGGGCAGGTCTGAGAAAGGGGGGATGAAGGGGAGGTGCACTTGTCCTAAATCTTTTAAGGAGTCTCAAGAGGTGACACTATCTTTCTTTTTTTGCACATCAGTCCTATCTTCTCAGTGAGAAGGGGACCTAGGTGTAAAAGCAAAAGTTAGGCCAGACTCACCAGAGGAAAAGATATTAGTTCTTCTGAACTCATAACACTCAGCTCCTTCTTGGAGATGGGGAAACTTGGAGGCAAGAAATACCGCAAGCAATTCCTAAGTAGGAAGAGAGGGACTGGAACTCAGAATAGCACGGAAAGAGTGAAAAATTATTGTCAACCCTAAGGAAAAGGATAAAGAAACACAAACCGAAGAATCTGGACCAGGAGGTCAATAGTCTCATGGCTGGTACTGGTGGCAGTGGTGTCAGGCTCAATGGGAAGACCATCAGAGGTGGAAGGCTCTGGCAAGGCCACAGCTTGCTGGGCCACCATAGCTTCCTCCTCCTCTCCACCTTCTTGCTGCGTGTCAGGGCTCTGATGCTCTGGGGAAGGTGGCTTCATCAGTCGGACATCTTCACTGCCTTTCTCCACCCTATGGGGGACACAGAGCTTATCGTGTCTGTCCTAGGCTCCTAACAGACTGCCAGGAGGGGACACGGTGGCACCTCCTCTCTTTGCCCTAGCGGACTTCTGATCTCCCAGAACAGGGCATTACCAGCGGTCTCTTGGGGTTGTGTCTGTGGGCACATAGTCAAACTTCACTTTCCATCGAACCACACTCTTGCCCGTCTCCACAGCTGTGACGCGGCCTGTGTACCACTCCCGGTTCACACGGACCTCTACATGCAGTCCTTTATCTGAGAATTCAGACACAAGTGAGAGTCAGAGAACTGTATCAGTGCTCCCACCTCAGCCAGGGCTGTATTTGTAAAAAGTAGTCCACAGGTGGATCCCTAGGCATACACCAAGGGTTAGCAAGGCTGATTCTTCCATCTGTCATGGAGCCAAGGCACAGGATGAATGACTTGCCAAGGGCAAACACTAAAGAATTGGTATTAAAAAGAGCAAAAGCATAAAGCAAAACAATAAGCCAGGCATGGTGGCACATACTTTTAATCCCAGCACTTGGACGTTGATCCAGAGGATTGTAAGTTCAAGGCCAAACTAGACTATTTAATAAATATCTGCTCAAAAATCTCTAGGACCACAAATGAAACAAAAAACCATGAAGGGACAACTGGATCAAGTATGGGATAGAGCCCAAGCCCAGGAAGCTGCTAACTTTCAGGAGGAAGCTGCTGACAGTGAAGGTTGTATTTCCATCTCCACCACAGCCTGACAGGAATCTCCCCAAACTTGCCTTTCTGAGCCTTCTTGAGTTCAGCTGGGTCATCTTCCCCAGCACTGTCTGAGAGCTGCAAGGAGAACAGTCTATTAGAGGTTTCTTCAATGGCCCCTAAAAAGTAGACTTTTGTGTAATTGGCCACCTATAGTCACCAACTATAATATTCATGTCTTATGTTGTCCCAGGTATCTATCCTTCTGCCACCTTTATAAACAAAACAGCAGGTAAGCGACACACTGGAGGTGATTCGGGGCACCTAGATGTACACAAGTGTATGGGCCTGTAATTAGGACCAGTCTCAGGATACTATCTGGCCTATATTTCTAATCATCTGGGTAACAAGAGTCCTTGAGAGGTTCAACTAGGCTCAAAGCCTCAAGTCATTAACACAATGGGAGCTGGCGCAGGCCCCAGCGATGCAATCCCTGTCAACTTCATGTGACTACCCACCTCACTTGCTTCCTTCTTTTCCTCCTTCACAGCAAGTTTGTTCCGCTTGCATCTCTCTTTCCTCTTCTCAGCTTCTTCTTCAGCCTCTTCCTCATCTGAGACTGCAAGACTCCGCTTCCGACCTGAGGTTGCCTAGAGCAGAAGAGCAGAAGCATGAGCTGACCATGCTCACATTCCAAGATGCAGGATGATTTTATGTAGCCTAAAGGAACTACTCAGAGAGCTGAGTCAATTCCCACTTGGAATGACTCAGTATACACAGGAAACCTCCTGCTCTGACCACAACTGTCACAGGAGAAGCCTCTCGGTTTACTCCCTGCTTAACCTGCTTGCCAGCCAGCTGAGACCACCCGATGACTACTACCATAACCTACCAAAGCCATCTGTCATCAAGTTAACAAACTATGCTCACACCATGAGAAGCCAACTCAAGTTTGCAGCAGACGAAGGTTGGGTGTGCTGAGTCAAAAAAGCTCCTTGGGAAAAAACTTGCCGTGTCAGTTCTGAGTATGTCTCTTCAGCTATGTAGGCTCCTTTTCTTCAGGGGCATCAGAAAAGCTTTAAGATTCAGTGATCCTGGATTCCCCCTGTATAACCTTTTTCCTACAGCACTGCTAACACCGGAACATGGAGGAGGGAAAGCATCTCACCATGGACTGTTTAACAGGTGGCTCCGGCTTCTTGACCACTGGAGTTCTGATGACTTTTGGAGCAGGGACCTCCCGAAGGTTCTTGGAATTGGGGATTAGAGATGGTGAGGGAGTCTGCACAGGAGGGGTGGGTCGGGGTACAGTCTTGATGGGAGGGTTTGCAGGCTTTCGAGGTGCCTCAGCTGGCTGGAGTAGCCTGGAAGTACTAGTTTCTCCTCGGGCTGCTGTAGTAGGTGGTTTTGGAGGGCTGATAACAGATGTCTTTCGGAGCTGGGTAGCTGGTCTGGAAGTTTGAATAGAAGGGGGTCTGCTAGGAGCATTCTTGATCACTGCAGGTAAAGGAGGTGACCGAGGACGCTGAGGTCTTCGTACAGGTTCCTAATAAAGCCCACAGACAGTGAGAACATTGACCCAAGCTTAGACACCAGAAGAGCCCCGCCTCCCTTATGTCCCTGGGCTTTACTTCAGTAGAAGGTCTTGTAGTCACTTCTAAGGGCAATTTCTTCAGGTCAGCTTGTGAGCGGATGGGAGTGGTTTTCTGCAAAAACAAATATAACAATGAAATTGTGTACGTTGGTATAATGAAATAAAATCCTTTTGGATCCTCACTATGTACCTGGGGCAGTAATCGGTTCTATTTCTGAAAGCTTTTTATTATCACTAAAAAGGCAGTACACACACACACACAAAGGGTACCTATGTGAGTGATTCGACAACTCAGAGTCTAGGGAAATCTTTAAAATTTCTAAAAAAGAAATCAAAAAGGTGGGAAAGGACTGGTTAAGAAAAGTTGTCATGAGGCCAGAAAATTGGGTGGGATTAACACGCTTAAGACATTTCCAGTTTGTAAGTATAGTGCATTGTACAGACAGAGAAGAAAGAAAAATGCTTTTTATAACAAATATGAAACTGGGAGCTGAAGAGATGGCTCATGTTAAAATTGTAGATTAGTCTTGTAGGGCACCAGAGTTCAGGTCCTATCACTTACAGCAGGGATCTGATCCGCTTCTGGAGCACACAGGCACCTGCACTCAAACTCCTCATGCATGTGCACATGAGCACACACACATACGATTTTAAAATAAAAATAAATATTCAAAAAACCATGAAATCATGAAATACTAGAAACATTAAGTACAAATGAAAATTTAATCAACCTTAAAAATAAAAATTAGTCAAGTGATGGTACACGCCTTTAATCCCAGCATTTAGGAGGCAGAGGCAGGTGGATCTCTGTGAGTTAAAGGCCAGCCTAATTTACGAAGTTCCTAGACAGACAAGTCTATTATACAGAGAAACCTGTCTTGAAAAACCAAAAATAAACAAGTAAATATTAAAATTAATGTTTGCTTACTTTTCTAAACACTGGTAAAAAGTGCAAAATAATACAAAATAATACATCTTCTGCAAGGCAATTTAAGAAGTTTTTCTTGTTTGGTTGGTTGTTTTTGTTTGGTTGTTTTTTCAAGACAGGGTTTTTCTGTGTAGCCCTGGCTGTCCTCAAACTCAAAGATCTACCTGCCCAAGTACTGGGATTAAATGAGTATGCCACTACACCTGGCTTGAGAAAGATCTTTTAAAAAGTCTTAATATTTTGCAAACTCTTTTCCAACTTTATAAATTATCAAAAATTATGTACTAAAAAGAACATATGCATATATTAAATACAAATACTTCCCTATGACTACTAAAAATTATAGGGATTTTTATGTGTAGGTATTTATACAAAATTGGAAAGAGCTACTTCTGGTGATCCTAGCTACTCCAGAGAAACCTAAGTTCTCTGGACTTAAGTTGATCTCAGTGAGACACTGTATCAAGGAAAAAATACAATAAAAAGCAAGAAAAGGGTTAGGGACAGAACTCAGTGGTAGTACCTGCCTAATACATACAAGGTTAATTCCTGCTCTTGGGAGGTGGGGATGGAGGTGGGGATGGAGGTGGGGGTTGAGAAGAGGAGGGAGGAAAAGCTGTAAAACTATTGAGTTAATGGTGATTTCTTTTACGATAGGATATTTATTTTCTAGAATGCTTATACATTCTAAATACATTGAATATATAAACTTTGGATATATAAACAAAATGGTTTGTTATCTAAATAACTAACAAGGTGTACTGTAAGTATTTGGACTAAGAATTCAGGGTTGGAAAAACCTTGGTTGGAAACATGGGGAATAAAAGGGGTAGGAAGGCCACCGAAGCACCTGTCCTGGACAAACTGCTGACACAGGCTGGCTCGTGTCACTTGCCCATAACCACATACCTGAAGAGCTTCTAGCTTTTCCTGCTGCTGGCGAATTTTCTCTGTCAGCTGCTTCTGCTTTTCTTCCTGTGTCTTTGGGTCCTTTTTAAATGTCCCCAAGGGAACCTTTTGCTTCTGTTCAGAAGCTTCACAGCTGTGAAAAGAAGAGACTGGTAGCAAAACAAGGCTCAACAGGACAGAGACTTGCTGTCCTAAACCACCGCAGAGCTTTCAATGTATAAAAATGCTGTGTGTTACAGGACATGTTTACCCTCTCTTCCCTGTGTACCAGCCAGAGATGTGAGGCTATGAAAACAATGATCTCAAGGGATACCCCAAGAGTGGAGAGAACAGTGGCAGGCAAGGTGAATGCCCGAGTTAGCTTTAACTATAGACTTGACGAAAGCCTGGATTGAGGAACTGCCTACATCAGATTGGCCTATGGGCATGCCATGTCTACGGGGGATTGCCCTGTTAGATTGATGTAAGTGGTCCAGTCCACTGTGGATAGTAATATCCCTAGGCAGGTGGTCAGGATGTATAAGAAAGCTGACTAAGCATAAGCCTGAGTTACTGACCTAGTACATAGTGTTTCTTCAAGGTTCTACTTCAAGGTCCTTCTTAACTCTTGCCTGACTTCTCTAAATGATGGACTATGCTTGGAAGTGTAGCTAAATTGCTTTTGTTCTTGATGTCTATCACAGCAACAGAAAGAAAACTACCATAGGGAGAGAAGAGTACCCACAATCCTTGTTAAAGAAAGGCTCACCGGTCCTGCTCAGGATCAGGGTTCATGGAGCAAACCCAAGTATCAGGGTAATCTTTTTCTACTGAACTCAGCTGGAAGGGGAGAGTCCTCCATTTCAGACACAAATCTACAAGAGAAAAATACCACCTCTCAACAGGTCAGCCATACCCATCAACATTTACTGGAATCCTGGCTCTTCAAAGCTAGGGTCAAGGCAAAGATGTCCTTGACTTTCGACCTCTTTATCTATTATTAGAAAACAGTGATTCACCTTATGGACAGTGATTGCAGCAAGGATTAAAAGTATCATGAGATCTTGATGCTATCAGTCCTTCCCTCTCCGGGCTCAGTCAGTTATTTACTCTAAACCTGACATGGGAGCAAACCTACTGAGCCTGGCCCCACTGTGATATGAAGTGTCTCCAAGGTCTGGTGATTGTCACCTCATTAAGAGAAACAGGAGGAACGAGCAGGCCTCAAGACTGTGCTCACACAGCCACTGCCAAACAGATCCTGTTCTTCGTGAATGTTAGTCAAGTCAGAAGGCCAGCTTGAGACTAAAGACAAGAATATCACATCAGGAGTCTGGAGAGAGTTCCTGCCACTCAACTCACCACACTGGATAGTGGTTGGAATTTCCATAGCCCTCCGGCGTTTGAAACGCAGCTCACTGGATGGGGGTTGGTTCCAGTTGGCAGAAAGGTAGCCAAATTCATCCCAAAATTTGATGATTCCACGCTGGGCTAGAAGACAAATGCCCACGTATTATGACGGAAGCAACGGTAGGATGCAACAACTCAAAATCCTCTCCCTAACTAAATTCACCCCTCAAGCCACATAAGCACCTGAAGGCTCGTAAAAGAGAGGCTGAGGCCTGGTGGCCTGGTCATATTACCAATGGCGATGTCCTTCCAGTACTGTGCCAAGTGCTCCCCCATTGCTCGCAACAGATGCCGGTACTCCTTAGCATCAGCGAAGTCCTGCTTGTTATGCGTAGGCTCCAGAACCAAGTAGGGCACATCAACAACCCCAACAACGCCACCACATGCCCTGCAATGACAAAGAGGTCACAGCTCTGTTGCCAAAACTCTACTGCCACTCCCCAGGCCTGGAAAACTCTCCCAGAGTACTCACATGCCCCCTTCCAGCTGTGGGCCCACTTTCTCATACATCTTGATCAGGCGGCTACAATTGTAGATAAACATGCCATCTAAGTCCCGGTGTTCAATATTGACCCCAAAAACAAAATTCAGTTCCTTGGGTTCTTTGAGTGCTCTAATAAAGGAGAGAGAGATCAAGCATGTTAACTCATCAGCAGAAAACACCATGGTGGTAATGGCATGTTCAGTTTACTTCGAGACATGTTAAAGTCTTACATCCCCATTCACTATATGATGCTAGATTTGATAAGGAGCTGCACTGTTCCTGGACCCTCTGTGTATACACAGAGTTTAAAGTGGTGAGGCAGGGATGGACTGAAATATGAATGAGTTACTGCGAAACCACTGCAGATCTCCGCACTGAGACTTCCATGGTAGAATAAATACAACATCACAGTCTTCCAGTCCTCAAAATCCCAATTATACAACAATAATAGTTCAGTCTGGCTTGTTTTTCAAACTAGAGTCCTAAAATGCTCTCTGTAGCCTAGGATAGCCTCCACCAGTCTCTGCCTCCCAAGTGCTAGGATGAAGGTGTGCACCACTGAACCTGGCTTATATAATAGTTTTAAAGGCAAAAAAAATTAACAAAAATACAGAAGATACTCATATGACATGCCAAGAAAAATCTTGGGACAAGTTAGAGTGAAGTGAGCTGAAACCTCCATCTGTGGCAAGGAAACCACCCAGAGTCTAGCTAGGAAGTCACAGCCCAGAGCCTGAGAAGCTCTATACATAGCTAGTAGGATGATGATTGAGACCGCAAACAGTACATTCTAAATAAAACAGCACAAGACCCAATCTATAGTATCATTCTACATTTGTAACCAGTAGGGAGAATGAATTATCAGCATAGAAAAATTAAAATGCATATTTTCAGAATAAGGGAGTTTCACATTTTTTAACTTATTTATATTTTTCAAGTTTTATACTTTGCATCCTTAACAGAAAAGAATAAGAAAAGTACAACAGTGTGAAGGACTTAAGTTTAGTGTTTCAAGTGTCAACCTGCCTGCCTTCTGCAGGTCAGTAGAAGCATTTGACCACATCTGTGAAAACAGCAGAGATTGCTTTCTCTAAGTAAACCTGGTGCCAAATGGCAACCTATCTGTGCAAATGCTGCACCATTTTAAAAGACCAAAGGGCTGTCCAAGTACTCACCGCTGCTTGGCATCCTTGATCCTTTTTTTGACATCAGCTTCTCTACGAAGGGTGATGGCTGTATTCTGGACCTGCCGCAACATCACCTGCAAATGTACCATCAGGTGAATGGAGAGGTGCACTCTGCTACATGAAGTAATATGACTTTTTACACTGATATTAATTATCTGGCAGTGGTGGCGCACGCCTTTAATCCCAGCACTTGGGAGGCAGAGGCAGACGGATTTCTGAGTTCGAGGCTAGCCTGGTCTACAGAGTGAGTTCCAGGACAGCCAGGGCTACACAGAGAAACCCTGTCTTGAAAAAACAAAAAAACAAAAAAACAAACAAACAAACAAAAAAAAAATATATATATATATATATATATATATATATATTTATCTGGATGCTAAAACATATCTGAAGACTATTTCTTTCTACAGAAAAGTGACCTTACAGGAGACACTTCAATTTTATTAAGCTCAGGATACCACATATGCCATAAAAGAGAGCTTGAGTCTAAGGACTTCTCACCCTGGAGTCGCGTGTCAGGTCTCCACCCATGCGTACTTCTAAAGTCCGAGCTTTGCTCTCAGCTTCACGGGCCTTCTCTTCAGCTAAAACCGAAAAGAAATCAAAGGTTCAGAACTCCATCATTCTTCCTTGATTCATTCACAGAGCAGTCCCTGCTACACAAGGAGTATATGCTAACAAGGAGAAGGCTACCTACAGAACAATGGCCACATGGGCATCCTCTGGGCTTGGACTAAAGAACTGCTTCAGAAAAACAACAACAACAACAACAACAACAAAACCTGACATTCAAAACCGTCATGGTCAAGATGGTACATGCCTATAGTTCCGGCACTTGGCAGGCTAAAAGGCAGGAGGGTCAACCCGGTTTGAGGCCAACATGGGACAGAGAATAAGTCTATCTCAAATAAAAATCATAACCCTCCAAAAAAACATTATTTATACTCTGACATGTTTTTCAAATGAATTATGAGAGTCAATGGGAATTCAAACATCAGCATGAGCTGGAACCCGAAGAAGGCTTTAGACAATCACTCTCATCAAACAGCCAAGAAAACTATGGTTATTCTGGGAGAGAAGCCTTGTGATTTTTGCCTCAGGACAAGCAGTATGCAGTATAAGATATTTCAACTTGTCAAGCCAAAGAGTTGGTGTTTGTTAAAATAAGACTCTATAGATATGTTTAATGCCACTCTAGCCCTTTATAAAGTTCTAGAAATCGTGGGAGGGGAGAGTCAAGTCTGGAGAAAAGTGCTGTGCAGGTTAGATTTGGGGAGACTGGGAGGGACTGGATTAGGGTAGGAGAACAGCCTTGTCCCCAGGCTTCGGATATAAGCAGTGCCCCCAACTCCATCCCTCCTCCTAACACAGGGAGTAGCATTACCAATCCGTGCTACATGCTCTGCTTTCTTCACTTCCTGTTCTGCCCGAGTCTTGAAACGACTTGATGTATACTTGTACATCCTGAAGAGTGGAAAAAGCAACCTGAAGGCCAAGCAGCAGTGGGGTAGGCAGCCAACTTGAGCAGCTCAGGAAGCACCCTGCCTCCTCCCATGTGGTGTTACCCTGGCTCCTTGTGATTTAACAAATCCAAGCTCAATTCCTTACTCAATTTGTCTTTGGTGTTCAGCAGGTTAGAGATTAAAGATGATCACCAATGTTCCTGGGAACAGATATCCTTTCTCTCTGCCAGCCAACCCTGGCTCACCCTCCACATTACCAGAGGCT
>JADRCH010000051.1:7933083-8057146 GCA_019843965.1 Rhynchomys soricoides | reverse complement strand
TCTCTCTGCCAGCCAACCCTGGCTCACCCTCCACATTACCAGAGGCTTTAGAGCTCCCAGATTCTCTGGGTTGCAGGGCCAAAGCCTACTCACCACTCTTTCCAGGAATCTTCATGAACTGGTTCATCACTTGCTCCTCAGTGTGGAAGGGAGAGTACTTGTAGACAAGCTCTGTCTCAATGGCAAACTTCTCCACATTGTCTGTGATAGGTTCCCGTGTTCGAGCATTCCAAGTAGGCAATGGGACAATCACCTGTGTTTGGGGTTAGCACAGATATGCTCTGTGATTGGGGCTCCAGAGCCACCTTCCCCCAAACATGCAGCTTCTTTGTCCCTTCAGTTACATAGTCTGGCATCAGGTTTGTAGCTTCTCGTGATTTGTGCCTCCAAAGCCTGTGTGCCTGTCTGGGATGTCTTTGGCCATTTCATTAATTTGGTGAAAATTCTACTTTTACCACTAGGGAAAAATATATTTGCAATTATCTAGTGAATCTAAAGATATAAACTCTAATCTATAACTCAGCAATTCCACTTCTGAGTAAATGTATCTAAAGGAACTTTTGCATGTACATACGAGCGCACACACATAGAAATAACCCAGGTACCTACTACAGAGTGAATAAACTGAAATAGTCTATGGTAATAAAGTGAGCAAAGGCACAGCCACAAATATGAATGGATCTCACACACACAGTATTGTCTGAAAGAGATACAAGTGAATTTCTATATTGTCAGTCCATGTGTACAGGTACAAAGCCAAACTAATACACAAATACCAATGACAGACAATGCCCCCAGCCCACAAAGAGGAAGTGATCATTCTAGAAGTGACCAGGTATCCTGGTCTATCTCCCAGGGGTATACTGAGGAGGCGACATCGGTGAGGGGTCTCTAAGGGACTTCTAACTGTGGTCTATAATTGTGGCTACACGGACTGTTCTTTATTATAACAACTCCTCAGCTCATATGGAATCTGATCTTATGTCTGATTAGAAAAGGATCCCTTTTCTTCAAAAATCTTCCCTAGTGGCTTCATCATGTCCTCATCTCTTGCTCAAAGCCAGTAGTCAAGGGGTTGGCCAAAGGGATTCTCTCTGTGCAGAAAATCAAATGAAGAACCTCATGGGCTCAAGCCAAATGGCCCACACATAAGACAAAGGAGAAATTCAGTGTCTTAGCACAGGCCTGGGTGATAACTCTTTAGGAGTCCTAACACTGCTAGTTTCTGAAAAGCTTTACACTGAAATCATTCAACCACAGGGCTGGTTTGGACACATTCCTCCTGGATTGAAAATGATCTAATTTTGAAATCTTGGCAGAGTTTGCATTAGAGTATAATCCAAAATAGTGACCTTCTAGCACCAAGTAAGGGAAAAATCTCAATCCAGCTCTTCCACCAAGGGAATCAAGTTACATTCCCATTCTGCGAACTTGTCCCTATAGCCCCAGGTGACAGCACCACTCTAAACTGCAGGCACTAACTTCCACTCTCGCCCCAACTTGGCATTTCTCTTTCAGCTTTTATGTCACCAATCTCCCAGTTTTCTTCCTAGACCCACACTTTTTCATGTTGGCCTGCTTAGGTCTCAAGTCCTTCTCTTGCTCCATTTTCTTTTTTAAGTGACATTATCTGCTATTAACAATTCCAGAGCCTAGGACCAGGGATGTAGGAGAAAGGAAGAAAGAAAAAAAAGGGGGGGAGGGGGAAGGAGAGGAGAGGGAGAGAGGGAAGACGACAGCACCACCAAGACAGATCGGAAGGCAGGCAGGCAGCCTAGAGCTAATATTGCCCCCAAACTCCAGACAGACTTCACATTTCATGTCCCAAACTAAATTACATTGTCCTCCCTCCACAACCCCCCTCTTCCATTCTTCCCCAGCCCCAGATGGCCACTGGCTCCAACCACTACAGCAGAGCCTGCAAGTCTCTCCAATCCCTTCCTTTCCCCCTTCAATAATCACCAAGTACTGTGTCAGAGTCTCACACTCTAAAAAGGTAACTTCATTTCTCTTAGCTCCCAGCTTGCTACCACAGACAAAATCCCCTTGGCTGGTCCGCCCCAAATCTTTCTAATCCAATCACTGCAAAGTAATCACATGGACTTTCTAAAGAGAATCTGATACTAGGAACTGCTTTATTAAAATCCCATTCACTCAAACAAGGCCCCAGCATTGGTCCAACCTGGCCTTGTTCTCCCCAGCACCAACCTCAAAGGTTTAAGGATGTTTTTACTGACTCACTCCAAGACTCCTTTCACCAGCTGACATTTCTGAGAACCCCAGCCCAGGCTGTCTTCTCTAACAGGTTTGCTCTTTACAGCCTCACTGCATCTCTCTCCAAATATGATGAATAGGTGACAAACCTTATGTAGTAGGTGGAAAAAAAAAAAATCCACTGATTGGGTAACTAAAAATGGTAGGAAACGGTTCCTATTTTAGCATCAATTAGTTTGCCACAAATTTATGCTCAGATCTCTCAACAAGACTAGTGCAAATTCAATCACTGCTAACAACAGAGAGGAACAAACTGTAATTCTCACTGGACCATCTACTTAAGTTACAGCTATGAATTTCTTTCTACACAAGTCCCTCTCAAGCCTCTATTACTCAGACCTGAAAAGCCGCTGGACAGACTTTCCCTACGCCCACTCTTGACAAACACAGTAGTATATGCCTTTAATTGCTCCATTCAGAAGGCAGAGGCAAGTGGATCTCTGTGAGTTTGAGGCCATCCTGGTCTATGCAACAAGTTCCAGCCAATCAGAATTTCATAGTTAAACCCTGTCTCAAAAGAGATAAGTTTCTCTTTAATCTGAGCCACCAGACCACAGAGAGAATCAGGTAGGTTTTTGTTTAGCTCACACAAATTTTTCTTAATGTATAAGGATGTGTGGGGCAATGGTCTGTGACAGTCTGGCACCTGGTAAAGCATAGGCTTAAACTCTGGCGACCCCGTGGAGAAATCCACAAGGGACCAGAAAACATGTTTTGTCAACGCTCCTGGGAAGGCTTTGGCTCCTGTCAAGTACAACCCCACACACACACACACACAGCCTCCTGTAGAGAGGTTTGTCATGTGAAGTCTGACCCCTCCTCAGGTAGAGGCGTGGCCACGCAGCCCCAAGCTATCCCCAGGTTAATGAGACATCTAGAGACTTAGCCTCGCCCCTTCCCAGTTACTGTATCTGCCTCTCCTCTCCCAGAGAGGGGGGCAGGGTAAAATTCCATCCACGCCACTCCACATGATAATAGAATTATGGACTGTCTATTCATCTTGACCCACCATGGGAAGGGAAGGATCCAGCCTTCGATTAAGGAGCTGCATCTAATCTTACACTGAAGGCATCCGGCATCTCAGTGCTTCCAGACAGCCACCACATTCCCCCAAGCCTAAGCAGCTAGTCCAGCACCCCAAAGCCACTGAAACCATCCTGAGGCGGGACACCAGCTGCACTCTGCAGCCCTGTCTGTTTCCAGGTCCCTGGGCACCCGGCAGCGTCAGTGATGTCCAACCATGGGAACTCCAGAGCCGGCTGCAACATTCCCCGGGACGGCTCCCTCTTCTAACCTACCCACGGACTGTGTCTCCGCAGAGGCCTCTCACACAGCCTGGCCAGCCCCACGGACTGTAGAAGAGCACGCAGCCACTTCCAGCGTGTCTCCTGCCCCACCCAGAGCTGCAGCGCCTGGGATGGACACTCAGCAACTTTCCACTACACCAGTTTGGTTCTACAAGTATGTTTTGCTTGCATGTGTGTCTATGTACCACAAACATGCCTGGTGCCCACAGAGACCAGAGGGGGGCATTAGATCCTCTAGAACTGAAGTTACCGACAGTAGTTAGCTGCCATATGGGTGCTAGGAATTGAACCCTGGTCCTTTGAAAGAGCAGCCAGTGCTCTTAACTGCGGAATCATCTTGCCAGCCCTTATTACCAATATATTCTAGAAGTTAAGATTCATCACTAAGCCTGTCTTCCAAGACAGTAATCATTATGGGGGCAAGAAAGCATCTGATAATAACACGGGGAGGAAGTGTTGTTAACAAAGACCATCCTGATGTCTTCCATATACTTACTTGCTTTACCACCTGGTTAGGGTCTGACTCATGGCTTCTGATATAAGTTAGATCATACACTTCCTCAAAAAGAAAATGTGTTCACAACATACTCCATAAAATAATCATCATAGGGGAAAGACATTGATGTTCTAGTATTACTACCAGCTATAATTTCCAATCAGTTAGGGAAGCCCAAAATACCTGCTGTGGTACCAGTTCTCCATGGAGACACCCTCCACAGAAATGGAGTACCCTGCAGATACAGGCTTCAAACCCAACTCTTCTTTCTTACCATGTCACAGTCTCATTCTCATTCTCAGGACAGCCACTGCCTGAAGTCCCCTGAGATTTTACTTCCTCTCACATAAAGGTATTCTCTGCCGTACCACCTTCCAACCAATGCATCTACCCATCTCATCTGGTAATAGCAAGCGCCTGCTCCGATTCTATAGCTTCAAGGAGCCCAGAACCACAGACAACCCCAGTAAATGTCAAGCAGGCCACAAGGAAAAAACCTACTTCATCAATGCCTTCTTCCTCATGAAAGGTGCGAGACAGGAAGAGGCAGGTCATGGTATCTTCCTTCTTAGTGAAGAGGATAAAATCCTTCCCAATCCGCATTGAGCCCCTGAAAGGGAAACATAAAACAGATTATTGCCAAGGACTCAAAGCTCATCTGAAAAGGGAGCAGCACACCTTCTAGGCATAACTGAAGCTGATCAGAGAGCTCTCCTCAAGACTACCAATACCTCAGTCCCAACAGCCCTTGTTCCTCCTACTCGGCCTGCACTTCTTGTTGTGCCTTCTTAATGGTCTCTAATTCCTTAGTCTATAACCTATAACCTCCTTGAGCAAACTTCCCTTACATACGAGGGTTTTGGGCTACTCACAATCCCTCTAGAATATTTTCACTCAGACCACAGGCCCTGGCTTAGCTTCCCTCTCAGCTTATTACCACAGCCCTAACAAAGGCACGTGCTTGAGCTCTAGGTTCATGGAGTCCTCTGTGGCATTATAAAATTTTACTCCTGCAGCTGACACCTTGAACTCATCGTTGTGTTTTGGGGCCACACCCTCTTCCTACCCTGTCCTTCCCTCACTAACACAAAATCCCTTCCTGTCCACTCATCAAATGGAGAACTGTCAAGAAGTGTCAAAAGACTAGTCTCACAAGTCTCTCAAAAACCAGTATGACTGCAACACTTACTAAATACAAATGCTAATTTGATCTTTGACTAGTTCAAGGCCTACATCCATGTCCAGTAACTCTAGCCATTCATTCTCTGTCTCAGAACTGCTTTGCTCTTTGAGCTTATTCTACAGTCTTGAGTTTATCTTCAACAAGGCAGAAGTTTGAAGCCTGGCAAAGGGCAGAGTGCTGGAACCTTTGCCTAGCATATGCAAGAGCCTGGATTCAATCCCCAGAATCAAAGGAAAACAAAACTCATCTGGCAAAGTATAAATGGAATCAATGGCTTCCTTCCTGTTAGGCAACGTCAATCTTTCTACAGAACAGGTAGAGACAGGCTGTTGCCCGCAACACAGAGCAGGATAGAAGTATGAAGCAGCAGCAGGACTATCTACTCAACAATGAGGCTATTTAGTTCCCTTTTCTTCGGGCAGCTTCTGGGCTTTATGGCTATTATCTCATTAGTCTTACAACAGCCCAGGGAAAAGACGACAGTAGGGAGCCTCATTAATCCCTACATACAAATGTAGGAATGTCACATTCCATTCCCAGGCACTCTCCACCACTCCCAAGACACTCCATAGACACCCTCAGGGCTGTCAATTCTCTTTCCTGATGACAGGGCTCATTTTCCTTAAAGCTCAGTATAGTCCTTCCTTCCCTACAGCTTGTGGACAGCTCTGCCCTCATCAAATTTGGCAAAACTTTCTTCATACCTCTTTTTTTGTTTGTTTCTGGTTTTGATCCTGGTTATAGGGTCTGATTAGGAGAGACCCTAAAACATCACCTTCCTCCTAAAACATCAATCCTTTGCTCACCATAAATCACCTCATCTAACGTCTGAACTCTGAACACTAGACGGCTCCAATTCAACGAGACCTTTACAAAAATCTCCTAAACATGGATAACTGCATTCTAAGTTCCTTCTCAGTCTTCTAAGCGCTCTCTGAGTCGGGTTCTACTGGCTCCTGAGGGGAATATCAGAAGTTAGAACCTCATTTTCTAGGTTAGGAAACATCAGAGAGTTAAAGCTGAGTCTGCAAAGGTGATAGGACTATCGAGACCTCAGCTTCATAGGTCTTAGATTACCTTTTCAGAATCCTCTGGGGAAAGTTTCCACTGAGATCACAGACTAGGGACTCTCAACGCAGTAATAGCACTTGATCCTTAACTATTTGATAAGTATGATCACTTATAACTTTAGTGACTAAATGGCTGAATTAAGATCTGAACCTTTGTCTGACCAAAGTAAAATGGACAGTCACTTCCATTTTCTAATCAGAAGACCTGGTTCATATTTTCACTCTCACAGAAACACCTGCACACTCTTAGGCAAGTCAATTCACTCCTATACATCTCAATTTTTTAATTTGAGAATGTTAATAAAACTCACCCATCATAGGCTAAAATGACATCATCCATATGAAGTTTAGCATAGTACCTCCTGGTACATGGTTAAGTGCTGTTATTAACATTTGGTTCCTGTCCTGAGAAGAAATCAAAGCCCAGGAAGCAAGCCCCCGGACTCTTTGGAAGCACTCTCTTCTCCACACCCAAAGCACAGTGCACTTGAGGCCCAATCAAGGCTGTTAACAGATCGAACCATAACCTTTTCTCAAATAAAACAACACGTTTCACAACAAGACTGGAACATGACTCATAATTCCATTTGCGCAAACTCCAATTCCACCGAAAGGTATGTGCAGCTGGAAGTTAAGTATTTCAGAAATAGAAATCCCTTTTCTCAGGGCTTTACTCCAAACCAGAACAACACACTCCAAGCACTAAACAATTGGAAACCAAGGTCTGAGGGATCAATAGATTGAAGGTATTAGATGGATCTCCTGCTACATGGCCTCGCAAGATGTCCACGTAAGGCAGTTTACTCCAGGAGAAAGCCTGTGTTTCTTGTATTCACTCTGGATCCCCAGTGCCTGGCACAAGCATACTGATAACATTGTAAAGTGAGTCCCTTGCCATCTCAGATATGCCCCAGCCCCAGAAGAGAACCACCCACACCCTCAACCACGGGATATAAATAATATTCAATAAGAGGAAAGAGATAGCTCTAGAGAATAACATTTTAGATATTCATATTAATCAATATGCTATGAACAAATTCAGCTAGACAGTTGGTTAATTACCCCTCAATCACCACTCCTTTTTGACTCTCCTATTGCTCTAGAGGGACAAAAGGAAGGGCAGCAAGAATGCACCATGTGATTTTGTACCATGCCAGGCTTCCAATATACGTACGATTTTAATCCATTGCCATACTGTCCAATTTGGGTGGACTCGGGAGTTCTTTTGGCTGACTTCCCAAACTGGATCACACTAGCAGCATCACCTCAAATAGTAGACAAGAGAAATTAAAAAGTTAGCATTACTTTCTCAGACCTCTCAAAGTCAGCAATATGAGTCAGGTTAAATACAAGCATGGCTATATGCCAGCAAAACCTCTCTCCAAGGAAATTCAGTCATGAGGCATAAGAAGGTAATCCTTGCTTGGCCCATCAATACCACCACAGTGTCCTGTGCTGTTATCAGAACATGGGAAACAGTCTCAGGGGAAAAAGCCTCAGTAGCTATGGCTCCAGGATGTTGCACAAGCTGATAAATATATTGTCAAGAGAAAGGTAATCTAAGTGATTTTAGGTTGACATTGTTATCCGAACTCCTCCCGTGATAGGACAAGACCCGGCAAACACACAGTGTAATTAAGCCTGAGATGTTGCAGCAGGCTTTTCATTCCCCAGGTGGGTCTTCTAGCCACAACAGTGAGGTCACAAAAAAGCAACTTTAATAGTAAATTGTTATGCTCCACAAAAGAAACAATCAGCATATAACCACTTACTCGGATCCATTCCTGCTCCATCATCCAAAAAGCAAAGCATAAATCCTCCTCGAAGGTCCTCCCGCCTCTCTATAAAAGAAGCGGCTGCCATTACTCGGCTGTTACCACTTATAGGGCGACAGCCTGGGTATGAACAAGAAGGTGAACCAAAGTGAAGCCTGGTAAAAAAGAGTTAGGTCAAATCTAGTTCATTTTAAAAGTACTAAGCTAGTATGAGTTAGACTTTAGGGTCCTTGAGGATGTGAAGCTTCTCTGGTGCTTTCTAACTCACAACAAAGCTTCCAAGAATCTATTGGAAGGGCCCAATAATGAACCACATTCAAGACCATTGAATATGCATATCTTTTATACTTGCATATCTTCTCTCTTTACATGTCTTTACACCTGCCCAAAGCCATGGATCTCAAGTCATTTAAGTAGTCTATTATGTACTATTCCTCACCAACTGTTCAAACTCAACAGGGTATCTTCCTATGTGATTTAAGTCTGAGGTAACATTCAAAATGATGATGCTAGATGGAGTATCAGTACCATGGTGGCAGCTGCCACCTAACAGACAAATTTCTATGTTTACATATGATCACTACTGACTAAATGCAGATTGTGTCATATCCTTTCCTAGACACAGGCCCTTGAAAAGAGGCAAGATGATATAAGACACAGCAAGAGGTTCTTGGTTCTGGGCTGGACCTGCCAGGCCAGAACGACAGTCCTCTAGCAATAAGATACACAGCAGCTGAGGCAGGGCTTCCTGGCTAACAGGAAGGAGACACAGCAGACTGTGGCCACCAGTAAGTAGATGAATAATTTTCTTAGTACCCATCTTATGCAGTGCCAAGTGGCAACTCATAGCACGTCATAACAATGGAGAAAAGACTCTCAAATAAGGAAAAAGACCATACCAAGTTTCATGGTGCCCTTTAACTCAATGAAGTCTAATAAACAATGGGAATCAGATGGTAGAAATAAAACAGAGAAGGGAGTGAAGCAGAAGTGGAAGCAGGGAACCCAAACAAACCATGTAAAGCCCACTAACATCAACCTCCCCAGTAGAGATGCTGTTCATGGTCCACTACTCAGAACAAGAATACAAGTTAACAAGAACAAAAGTCTACTAAAAAGAAGGAAGTCTATGTAAAATAATCTAGGGTCAAGCCCAAGGCTACTTTGGAGCCTACTCCCTAAAGAAGAGCCCAAGCTTCAGTTCACATTGTACAATTATCTAGCCGAACAAATCTGTTTTAAATGTTTTTTGTCCTCCCCTCAGGGTGAAACTAAATGAGTCATGACTACCCTCTGCTAAATAGACAAACTAATGTAAATTAAAATACTATTTTAGATGAACCATAAACCATGGAGATTTTCAAGTATCACTCAATGTTCAGGAGGCTGAATTCTCATGAAAATGCCTCTTGAAAGTTCAAGAAGGAGGCTCTTCCTGGAAGATCCTGGTAGATGAGACCATTTCTCCCTAGTGCCTCTTAACAAAATGTAGGTAATCCAAGTGAAATATGGCAAGTAGGAACAAAGTCTTCCAATTTTCTATCAATAAAAAGCAGTGTCACATGAAGAATCTAACTGGGTAAGTTACAGAGCATGATGGCAGTACTGTCTTAGCACCTGCCCAGAGATATATACTACACATACTAATGCATACTATGCTATAAAATTATGTGAAGACTGATTTGGGATTTAAAAACTGGAGCCAAATGCATTTGAAAAGTCTCAAGACCACTGAAACTCCTTGACTAATACCCAAGACATTGCTTTCTAGGCCCTTGTGTCAGGGTAAGACTGCTACACTATTTTAGCAGAGTTATCATGTCAACTATGGGTTCAAGTTCAAAGTTTTTTTTCTATGGGGCTCACAACCACCTATAACTCCAACTCTAGAGGACCTAATGCTCTCCTCTGCCCTCCATATGTCCCCATGCTCAGAGAGAGAGAGAGAGAGAGAGAGAGAGAGAGAATGAATGCAGCTTACAAGTACTGTACGACCATAGAGCCCAGGTTGGCCTTGAACTCCCCATGTAGCAGAGACGATTGAAGTGATCCTCCTGCCTCTACTCGCAGAGGGCTAGGATGAATGGCATGTACCACAGTGCCCAGCTTCTTACTGTCATGACTGTTCCCTAGAGGTCTAGTTATGTCTGTAACCATTTGTAGTATGCTGCTTCTTCAATTGGATATTAGGTTCTTAGAGCAAAGGCTTCATGTTACCCTCTGGACTTTTCCCAAAGCAAATAGGAAGCATACTGAGCACTCTGTTTATAATCTAATTTTCCTGGATTTCCTTCTAAAATTTACCCAATGAATTTGGTAGAAGGGAACAAGGATGATCTTTTCTTTGTAAGAACTCAAGCTATGAGGATGTGTTCCTTCAAAATCACTTGAAATAGAGGCTCATTTTTCTTAATCGTCTGGATACTAGTTTAAACATTCACTGTTTCTCTGAGAGGTAACTGTCAGCACTCCTACAAGCAAACTCAGCTATAGCTGGGAAAGAGGGCACCATGTAGGAGATGTAGCAATCATTATCTTGAAGTCTCTTACTATACTACTTTTTTCTTTTGCTTTCATCTAAGACTAAAAAGCTAATTAGTGTGTCCCTGTCTAAAACCAGAAACAAGTAACAATGACAAATCCAAAGTACTTCAACCACGGCAGCCTTTTTAACAGAAGGCTTTCAGAATTTTGGCAGGATAGCTGATATGTAGGTATTCTGAATACTTTCTTTTCTCCAAATAATTTAGTCTAAATACTTCATTTTATCTAGAGAGTCATCCTACTGATATAACACCAATAGTTCTGTGTTTTATTCCCATTTATCAAGTGATCCCATGAAGAGGGTTATCTGATAACTGTATGCTCCACAGAAGTGCAGACTTCCAAAAGCTAGACATGTTGCTCAAAATATGACCAAAACCATTCGGATTTCAGAAAAGAATGTCAATAAAATATATCACATTAACCAAATTGAATTTAAGAATGGATTTCAATTCCATTTTTCAAGGTTTTAGTATCAAAATGACCAAAAAGGGTGTGGCTATAAATATTGAATAGGCAGTAAACAAACTATTTTAAAAGTAAATAAAAGGTCAATGATAATGACTATAAACTCTTACATTGTTACCATCACTCTGAGAGAAAGATGACCTTAAAATATAACAGCAGAGACAACAAAGAAAACAGTAGAGGCTGCCACACTGTCCAGTTTTAAGCCTAACACTTCAAAGAGATGGTCTATGATTTCCATTCCAGTTAATACCAAATGTAATCAAGTTGAATCCAGAAACAGAGAGCACACTTGTAAAGGAATTTCTGCTTGGTTTAAAATGGGTGGATCTACTTCTAGTCTAGACCTTTGAGGTAGAAAGGCACCTGACTTTGATCTGAATCTTGAGGCCAAAACATATACCTTCAGTTTGGGCCACACCTTCTGCCTGAAAGCCTCTATAAGGACATGGAAGACAGAGAGCTTTTGCTGTCTTTTGCCCTAATCAAATTTTGGTACCAGAAGTGGTTTTAGAACAACACTAGTATAAGAATGAATCTTTAAGTATCTGTAACTGGCTTTTCAATAGCCAACACCTACAGTTACCAAAGCCCTGTCTCCTAGGAGGTAGAAGAGCACTAAAAGCCCATGGTATGAGCTATATTACGAATGTAAGGAGATAAATGCATTTGACTATACTGATTTACCAATTGTGAATAGTAATAGATTTGGTGACCCTGTATATAAGTTAAATGATATGCTGGTTGGTTATGCAATTTATCTATGGATTAACTGACAAAGGATAGGGATGAGCACCATGAGAAAATCAGCCAACTTCTAGCATTTCAGAACATGGTGAGGGACAAAAAAGAACTTAGTGATAAAAACTGACCAGTTCCATATGTACATAAACAGCCTAAAAGTTTCTAAGTATGCCCTAGAAGAAAATCTTCTCTCCAGAAGCCACAGAGCTCAAGTTATGGAAAATCACACTGAAGACCTCATTATAAAGTTGGCAAAACAACAGCGAAAATTCAAGTCCCAGACTCGGAGAGTGTCTACAGTTAAGGGCATTAATTGGTAGAGAATGGGATCCTGTAACTTCAGATTGGGATGTGTGGGAGGACCCTACTGAAGCTGAGAACTTTGAACCTTCCAATTCTCAAGGTTTTTTCACTTGAAGTAATACTCTCAGACTCACTCCTTAAAATACTGCCTTTTCACCACTGACTGAAAAAATTAATCCCTCATTGTCTGCTAAACCAGCAGTGACTTTCTCTAAAGGAGAAATGGCCAAATGTATGGTTGCTCATTGATTCATGGGCAAATGAACTGGCTGGATGATCAGGGACTTGAAAAGAGCATGATTGGAAAATTGGTGAGAAAGACATCAGGGGAAGAAGTATATGAATAAATCTCTCCAAATGACAAGTTACGTGAAGATACTTCTGTCCCATGTAAATGCTCATCAAAAGGTGAGTTCTGCTAAAGAGAAGCTCAATAATCAAGTAGATAGAATGACCTGCTCTGTGGACAGTCAGCTTCTTTCTCCATCCATTGCTTTCATTGACGAATGGGCCCATGAACAAAGTGGCCTTGGTAACAGGGATGGGGTTATGCATGGGCTTGACAATATGAATTACCATTCAACAAGTGACATGGCTACAGTCACTGCTGAGTGCCAGATCTGCCAACCACAGAGATCAATACTGAGCCCCAGATATGGCATCATTCCTGGGGTGACCAGAGACTGTGACCTGGTGGCAGGTTGACTATATTGGACCACTTCCTCTGTGGAAAGGACAACTTTGTCCTTACTAAAGTAGATACTTATTCTGGTTATGGATTTGCCTTTTCTGCACATAATGGTTCTGCCAAAGCCATCATTCATGTACTTAGAGAAAGGCCTTATCCACCATCATGGTATTCCACATAGTATTGCTTTTGATCAAGGAACTCACTTCACAGCCAGAGAAGGGCAACAGTGGGTCTACAACCATGGAATCCACTGGTCTTACCATGTTCCCTACAATAGTGATGAAATGGCCTTTGGAAGACAGGGTTGCACTGCCAATAAGTGGCAAAAGCCTGGAAGGCTGTGGCAAGATTTCCAGAAGGCGGTATATGCTTTGAATCCAATATATGGTACAGTTTCTCCCACTGTCAGAATCCATGGGTCCAGGAATCAAGGGGTGAAAAGACAATAATAGTTCCACTCACTATCACCACTAGTGACCCCACTATGAAAATTTTTGTCTTCTGTTCTTGCAACCCTAAGTTTTACTGACCTAGAAGTTTTGGTTTCAGAATGGGGAATGTTTCTACCAGGAGACAAAACAAACATGCCATTGAAGCTCAGATTTCCTCCTGGACACTTTGGGCTTCTAATGCCTTTAAACCAACAGGCTAAAAAAATTAATAACATCGTTAGGAGGGTGATTGATCCAGATTACCATTGGGGAAACTGAATTGCTTCTGCACAATGGAGGTAAGAAGAATTGTGTCTGGAGTGCAGAAGATCTTTTAGGGTGTTTCTTGGTGCTACCAGGTACTGTGATTAAGTCAATGGGAAATAACAACTGCTTAATCCAGGCACAGATCCTTCAGGAATGAAGGTATGGGCCACTCCTCCAAGGGAGAAAAAGAAAAGAAAAGAAAAATAAGAAGGTGCTTGACGCAGTGGAATAGAATGGGTAGGAGAAAAAGGTAGTTATAAATACCAGCTAAGGCCACACGGCCAATTACGGAAATGATAACTGACATAAGTGTTTTTATCATATTTTGTTAAGAATGTGTTTGTACAGATATTTATGTTTTCTTTCAACTTTCTTATGCAATATAACATCAAGTAAGAAATATCAATGGTTATCATATTTAAGTTTGATATACTAAAACAATGTCCCCCACGGAACATCTCCAACTATTTTAAATTTATACTAAGTTTGAGGTTTTACAAGGGATAGTTCTATCATTTTAGGTGTAATTATGACCTTGTTAAATATATAATATGCTTGCAATTGTATATGGGATAGTTATGACTTAGGCATTATTATGACCTGGTTAATGTTTTCATTTGACTACATCTGGAATTAACTGGAATCCAGAAATAGAGGTTATCTGTGAAGGATTTTCTGCTTGGTTTGAAGTGGGTGGATCCACTTTTGGTCTGCACCTTTGAAGTAGAAAGGCACATGAATTTGATCTGAATTTTTTTTTTTTTTTTTTTTTTTTTGATGTTTTCAAGACAGGGTTTCTCTGTGTAGCCCTGGCTGTCCTCTCACTCACTCTGTAGACCAGGCTGGTCTCAAACTCAGAAATCTGCCTGCCTCTGCCTCCCGAGTGCTGGGATTAAAGGCGAGTGCCACCACTGCCTGGCTTGATCTGAATCTTGAAGCAGGAACATATACCTTTAATCTGGGCCATGCCATCTGCTGAAAGTCTATATAAGGACATGGAAGACAGAAACTTTTGCTCTTTGCCTGCTTGCCCTCATCTTGCTAGCAAACCCATTCCTTCACTGCCATTAGAACCTACCTCTTTGGGATTCCAGTGTATACTGGAGACTAACTAAGACATCCAGCCTTGTGGACTGAGAGACTACTAGATTCTTGGACTCTCCTTCCATTCACAGCCAGCCATTGTTGTATTGGGGAAATCCAATTAGAGTTAGAGTTGCAGCCTCTAAGTCATTCTAATAAATTCCCCCCTCCCCCGTGTGTGTGTATACATACATACACACACACACATATTCATTCATTCTATTAACTTCTATTACTCTAGAGAACCCTGACTAATACATGGTTCTCAACATCTCTACAAACCAATTGCAAGCTATTTCTGCTACATCAGCAACTTTTCAGGAAAGGACCTCTACTACCAAGAGTTGAAAATGATTAATTCCAACAATATCTTGCTTTCCAGAAAGATGGGAAATACTGGGTCATTTTATTTCCCACTATTCTGTTCCACTACCCTCATAAATCTCCTAGGCCCTGAGACATATATGATCAGAACTGCCCCATTTCCACCTATAATGTGAAGAAATTCTGCCATCTCCAGGCTCCAGAAACCACTCACTTCTTAAGCACAGCAAAAAAAAAAAAAAAAAAAGCATTAAGAAAAAGAAAGTTTAGCAATATAAGGTCTAAAGTCTGGCTTACCAGCATAAATGTCTATTCTGGTGGCATCAGCATCTCTGCAAAATTAAAGGGAGAAAAAAACCCCTTGAGATACAAATGAGAATATGAAGTATCAATCAGCAAAATGCATAGTGCAATGCATACTATTTTGAATTATTCAAGCTATAGATGATCACACAATTCCCCTGACAAATGTATGAACTATTTCAAGTACTCCAAATTATTTAGGATACATGACACACAGAACCTGGACACATTATTAAGAGTTTCATACATCCTAGTATCTCCATGTTCACTATGTAGCCAAGGATGACCTTGAATTTCAGATCCTCCTGCTTCAGTCTCCTAAGCACTGAGAATACAAGCATGCACTACCATGCACAGTTTACACAGTGCTAGAGATAAAACATAGGATTTGTGCATGTTAGTACACAGTCTATAACTTGCACTATATGCTCAACCTCCCTAGATATATTCTTTAAATGTTGATTTCACTATAAAAATTGTTAAGATTATATATGTATGTGTACATGTATATGTACAGGTTCATACATTGTGAATGTACCTGGGAAATATGCACTTGAAGACCAAAGGTTGATACTGAGTGGCCTCTTCTCATTGCTCTCCACTTTTTCTTGTTTTTACATTTATTTAATGTGTTGTGTGCTACTGTGAACGGTCATGGAGCATTATGAGGTCAGAGAACAACGGAAGAGTTTGGAAGAGTTGGTTCTCTCCTTCTACCTTCTGTTCAAAATGGTCATCAGCTTAGCAGCAGGCTGAGCCATCTTTCTGAACATTCTACCTTATTCTTGACTGAACGTGGATCTTGAAGACTCCAACTAAACTGGCTAGCCAGCTAGTACCAGGGAGTTTCTCTTCTCCTTTCCTCATCCTCAAGCATTGGAATTACAAGCATGCACTCTCAGGTCAGGTCTCATTCTTGAACGGCAGCCACCCCGCAGCACGTGCACGTATGCACGCATGCACACACTCACCAAGATCAAATATTTGTTTCCTTTACTCACTGAACTACAATCATAAAAAGATGGTCCAACATGCATTTTTCCTCCTTCCCAAGATTTGAAAAGGTATAACCCTCCACAGACCTATGAAAAATTAGGTCTCCTGACAAACACTGTAATGAACAAATCAGTTCTGGAGCCCACAATCTTATCTTCCCTAATCTTGAAAGAAATCTCATTAGATTCCAGCAATCAGTTGAAGTCATAAAAATTTGTCATAAATAATTACCTCTTTAAAAGCCTGGAATTAAATCAGTACAGTTCTATTAAGTACAGACAAAGAGACAGGCACGCTTTCATGGATTTTTAAATGAAAAATAAAATTCCACTAAAAATTCACACAGCTCTGGAGATGTAGATCAGTGGTAGAGTGCATGCTTAGCACATGGAAGGTCTGGGTCCAATCCTAGCACCAAAACCATAAAACAAAAAAGATATGCATACCTGCATATGTGCCTATTCTCAAAGGCATAAACATGTTTTAGGAACTGAGAATGTCATTGAGTTGGTATAGTGCTTGCTTAGCATACACAAAACACTGAGCTTGATCCCTAGCCTGAAATTGGACAATAGTGACACAGGCCTCAGAAGTGAGTAATCCTAGCCCTCAGAAGGTGGGAACAGGAGAACTGGAAAGATTTTTTTGGTTTTGTTTTTTGAGAATTGGAAGTTTACGGACATCCTTAACAATACACAAAGCTTGAAGCCGTCTGGGCTACATGAGACCCTATGTCCAAAAATTTTCTGCCATAGCAGCATACCATAGTTCCACTAAATTAATAAGCAGCAATTTCAATCATAATTCCATTAAGCTACATTTTTTAACTGAATGGGAAAATTATGAACTAATCAAAATTAAAATAAAATGGGAATTTTGTAGTTAAACAATGTGTCATCTAGTTCATTTCCATAAACAGTATATTTTCATAAGCAGGTAACAAACCTATAGTAACAAAAGCAAAATTAAAAAGTATGATAACACATATCTGTAATGCCAACACTCAAGAGATTGAGGCAGATACAGGAAGACTTGTTTCAAAAAAACAAACAAAAAGTACTAAGAGTAAATGTCAGCTGGACAGACATTAATTATAAGTTCACTAGCTGGGGATGTTTCAAATTCTACCATTACCCTATTCTTCCTTCACTAGTTATCAACACTAGTCAATAAATAATACATCTGAGTTTTAGTTTACATTCAACAAAACTAAGATGATAGTTTCATACTATAACTATAAATAGAGTCTTTGTGAACAAACCCCAACTTTTATTTGATCTTATACAGTACTATGTACGTTCCTTTAACACGAAGAACACAATATGTGAATGCTGAAACCTGATTCCTCAAACACTGCTGGGGGAAGATACTAGACCAGGCATAGTAGCACACAGCACACAGCATGGAAGAGGAAGAGGTCGCGGAGCTCGGTAAATTCAATCACCCTGGTCTGTCTACACAGTGAGTGCCAGGCCAGCCAGAGTTACATAGTGAGGTCCTGCCTCAAAATGACAAACAAAAAACCCACAATGGAAGATAATGATTAAAGAACATCCACTTGCAATAAAAACATGTATTTGGAAGAAGATGCAAAACTCTGGCCTAGTTTTAAAGGCAGTCAGTGGTATAGTATCTTAGAAGCACAAATTACTATTATAACCTATGTGTTCCATTTGTTTGAATCTCCTATCTTAATTCCCTACTTTTCACAATTATCACGCTCTAATACACAAGGGAGGGTGGTTTGGAAGTGGTTAGTTTCCTATTTTTAGTTCAGATCACACAGAGCAATAAATGAATTTAAGGTAATCAAGAAAAGTGTCAATTACTGTGCTCATAAAAATACTTCTTGCTAACAAGTCTCTTAGGAGTTACAACAAATACAACAAAAATGTCTTTCTCTCAAGTCATCTGAGAGCAAAGGTACTGATGATCTATAAAGTTTCCACTCTAAGCAATTATAGGCTGGAAGAATACATACCTTGCATTATCAACCAGTTCAGCAAGAGCACCAAATAAGAATTCATGAGTGGTTCTGAAATAATAGATTTTAACAGTATTATGAACTGAACGCAAGTCTTAAAGTTAGAAAACATTTAAGAGGTTTAAAAAAAAAAAAAAAACCAAATCCCCTTGTGCATTACTGATGTATAGTTCTAAATTTAAACTTTCCATAACTCAAGCCTTTCTAGAGCTAATTCCTCTCAAATCATCAAGTCCTGCCATTTGCTAGAAATGTTTATTCTTCCTATTTTTAATTGAAAAACCCACCTTAAAGACTCTTTAAATTTTTACACACTGTTAAAAGTAATGATAGTCTTCCTAGGGAGGAACAATACCTGTATTTTATCTTTTATTGCTTTAAGCACCTGTCAGTTTCTACACAGAAGGAATTATAAATATATAATCCTAATAGTAAATATCTTGAATTCTGAAAAGATATCATTACTAAACCCAAACTTTCAGAAGCTTCCAGGAGATAACCACTGAAATCTCTATTTAAAAAGCTAATTTCTCCCTAGATACCTAAAAGACCACATCAAATTCCAGAAGAACTTGATTTAAAAAAAAAAATACAAAAAAAAAAGGATCTAGACAAAGACTTGGTTTTACCCAACATCTGAGAAAGTCAAAAATAAGTATTTTTATTTATAAGCTGCCCAAGAGGATGAGCTTTCTCTTTTCACTGGTACAGATCACACTCAGGTATTTATAATACAAACTGCTAAAAGGTATGCTCAATTTATCCTGTCTTAACTCATGCAGTTTCTTATAACAGTCTTCATTAAACATAAAGTAGAACAGGTCCACAAAGAAAACCAGCTTGACTTCCAAAGGAAATAGAAAATAACAGACACAAACCATAATCAATTTTAATAAATTATTCTTGCTTTTTCAATTTCAGTCAATAGTCAAGATGACATTTTCTAAAAATTTAGATTGAAATATAGCACTAGTAGCTAGCATTTAAGATCTTGGACCACTTAAACAAACTATAAACCATTAGTTTACAAAATCTCCTAACTGAACTATCCAGGAAAACTGATTTTTGTCAGTTACTCTTCATTTTTTACTGTGAATTTTTAATAAGTAAAATTATCACTTCCTAGAATTTTAGTAAGAAATATTCTCCCATGAGATCAGTGAATGTATCTGTTGTTAATCCAAAGGCAGCAGGACCAAGAGATATGTTGTAGCAAGACACAGATTTTTTTTTTTTTAATCACCAATTCACTTATGGAATGAAGTTCAAATTCTTCTGGCTAAAAATCCAAATGTTAAGTATTTGACCTGGAAAAACCAAATTGCTAAAAGAAACCTTGCCCTTAAAAGTCGTCTCTATTATAAACCAGTGTCTACAAGTCATGGTAGCAATGCCCACATTTCTATGAGCCTGTAATCTGTAATCTCCTTGTATCATTCAAGAGATAGTAAGATGAAGAACTCAAGGCCTGACTAGACTATGTAGCAAGATACTGTCAAAAAAAAAAAAAAAAAACAGAAAAGAAAAAAATTAAGGAAATTTCAAATTTCAAACCTATGGGTTGAACCCCCCCACCCCAAAATAATTGGAAAACACAAATATTTATATGATGATTCATAACAGTAGCAAAATAACAGTTATGAAGTAGCAATAAGAATAATGTTATGGTTGGGGTCACCACAACCTGAGGAACTGTATTAAAGGGTCGCAGCACTAGGAAGGCTGAGAGCCACTAAGGAGAGCTGAGGATACAGGTATGTGGCACAGTATTTATCTAGCATGCCGTGGCCTTACCCTTAATCCTCACCAAAGAGAGAGGCAGATAGACAAACAGGTTAGAAAATTAAAATTGTTAGATAATGTAAATTAAAAGTCAACCTAGAGACAGAGAGAGGCTCAGTGTCTGAGCACTTGCCTGGGTTAGATCTCTAGTACTGTAAAAACACAAAAAAGTCAATCTATAGCCAGGCATTATGGCACACAACTGTAATTCCATAGGGCCAAGGGAGGACAATGACAAGTTTTAGGCAAGCCCAGGCTGTACAGCTAGATCTTATCTTTAAAACAAAATTATTAAGAGGGGAATCTAGCTTTGAGCAGTGGCTATATCCTAAGTCTTATCTGAGGTTCAATTATTGCTAACTGAATTATCCTAGTATCTCACCACGATGACTTGAAATATAGTCAGCACTGGCAATTCCTGATAGTCTCTATAGAGACTCAAATTATTTCTTTAAAAAAAGAGGACTCAAGCCGGGCAGTGGTGGCGCACGCTTTTAATCCCAGCACTTGGGAGGCAGCGGCAGGTGGATTTCTGAGTTGAGGCCAGCCTGGTCTACAGAGTGAGTTCCAAGACAGTCAGGGCTACACAGAGAAACCCTCTCTCAAAAAAACAAAAGAAAAGAAAATGAAAAAAAAAAGAAAAGAAAAAAAGAGGACTCAAATATTTGTTCTCAAGTTTTTAGTCATCTATCTTCCTGCTTGATGTAAACCAGAAAATTATTCCAGATTAGTTTTCTGTACAATCCAGAATGGATATGTAGAAATATAAAATAGCCAATTCTGTTTTGAATATTTTTCATTTATTTAAACACAAACATGTTTTTAATATACATCAATGAATCTCAGAAAAATTAGCCTCTGGAATATAGTAATAAGATTTATATCAGAATACAGTACCGATTCACTTATAAAATAGAGCTCAAATTCTTCTGTCTTTAAAAAAAAAAGTATTTCTGGGCTGGGGAATGTAGCTCAGTTGGTAGGGTACCTGACTAACATGTACAACATAAAACTGGGTATGGCGGCACATGCCCATAACTCAGATGTAAAGGCAAGATTGGTAAAAGTCATCCTTGGCTACATACCAAGTTCAAGGTCAACCTGGACTATGTGAGACCTTGTCTCAAAAAAAAGAAAACGTTTCTGGCCTTTGATTGTAAAACTGTAAATAAGAATTATGGGGAAAATTATAACACCCTTTTCCGTAGGAACAAAAAAAATACCATAAGCACTATGTCCAATTGTTTCAGATAAAAATGAGACATTTAGAATCCAGTAAACAGCTATTAAAAAGGCAAGTACAAGCATGTCTAGCTAAAATTTCACTGTATTCTATGCAAAGTTTAGAATTGTGCTTTGTACATAAACTCTAAGAAAAAAAATCCCCAAATTTTGTTACTACCAGTAACAGCGGTATTTTATATATGTGTATTTCAGATAAGCTAATCAATATTAAAATGACGCTAAGGAGTATTTTTGTATAGTAGTACATATCAGTAAAGGGCCTTGATGTTCTTGGTAAAGTCAGAAACAATACTCAGAATCTCAAATGATAGAAGGAGCCTATAAATGCTGAAGCTATTGTTCTAAATATTTCTTAAAAATCAGAACACACAAAAATGCAAGTTTCCTTGTTTGCCAAATATTTCAAGGGTACAATTTTAAACATAATAAATAAATAAATAAATAAATAAATATTTTAAAAAATATTTCTCAAGTCAAGCATGATTGTAGACATCTTTAATCCCAGCACTCAGGAGGCAGAGGCAGTGAATCTCCGAGTTTGATGCTAGCCTGGTTTGTATAGTGAGTTCCAGGACAGCTGGCGTTACAGAGAAACCCTGTCTCAAAACACACACACACACACACACACACACAAACCCTTCTTCACAGACCTAAATTTCATTTGCACATTATCCAAAGTCAACTAGTTGGTAAAACACAAAGGCTTTTTATAAACTGATACTTTCAATCATGATTTTATGCTTGTGACCCAGAAAAATTAGTTTTCTAGCTCAGAATTTCCAGCAACAAACTCATTTTGTTATGTAAAGAAAATGGTTTCTCTATTTAGTCAACCTGAATTTAAACCAAGAAGTTGTCCACAAGCTCAAAGCCATGAAATTTTTGCTGAGTTTTTTAATTTGTTGACAATAGTTAATTGCCTTGATTGGTAGCAAATAAAGTTAGTGGGGCTAGAGAGATGGCTCAGTGATTAGGAGCACTGACTGCTCTTCCAGAGGTCCTGAGTTCAATTCCCAGCAACCACATGGTGGCTAACAACCATCTGTAATGGGATCTGATGCCCTCTTCTGGTGTGTCTGAAGACAGCAACAGTGTACTCATATACATAAGATAAATAAATAAATATTTAAAAAGAAAGAAAGAAAGAAAAGAAAACTAGTGGCACACAACTTTAACCCCAGCACTAGGGAGACAAAGGAAAGCACGGATCTCTGTGACTTCCATCCAAGACAGCCAGAACTACATAGTGAGACCTTGTCTCAAAAGAAAAAAAAGAAGAGGAGGAGGAGGAGGAAGAGAAGGAGGCAGTGGCAGTGGCACCTGAGAAATTCTGGAATCATTTAATATTCAAATAGTGTGTGTGCACATACATACATACATACATACATACATGGGTATACACACACACAAATAACATGGTCAACCTATATTTCAGCAGGTTTATAACTCATATGAAATATAGAAATCTCCAACTTGATAGGTCCCTGTACATTCATTTCTCACATTGATAAAACCACCCAAAAATACCATATGTAAGTCACAGAATGTTCCAAGAGTAATAGACAAAAAATTGTCATCTTATATTAAACATTATGTTCACCTGACTACATAAAACAAATCAAATGACTTAAGACACGCATCCTATGTCAAAGGAACATCACTACCACCACTATACTAGGATGGTAGGCACGAAACCTACCACCAAAGAGTTTAAGATTCCTTTAATCTGAAATCCCTAACTTGTATAATCCCATAAAAGGAAGTGTATATCATAAGAAACTAGATTTTTCAGGCTGTCATGAAAATTTGCAACCTGTTTCCAGCCTTGACACAGATATAACCAAGAATAACCATCAACAGTAAGCATCATAGGATTTAATTTTCACGAAAAATGAAACCTGTTTACTCTCTCCAACATATACTTCTGAATCTATCTGCTTAGGTACTGGAGATAGCTCAGTGCTTTAGAATACATACTGCTGCTCTTACAGAAGACTCAGGCTCAGTTCCCAGTTCCCACATGGTGGCTCACAACCATCCCTAACTCCAGGTCTAGGGGACCTGATACCCTCTTCTGGACTCTGCAGGTATCAGGCATGAATGTGGTACATATTCATACATACAGATAAACATACACATAAAATAAAAAAATATTTTTAAAACTTATGTGATATCTAACACCAATGACAAGCTGCAGTACTCTACATAAACAATATAAAAAAAATAATAAACACCACTTGACTGTTATATGGCATAATCTTCAAACACTAAAATATTAGCTCCATCTTACAAATGAAGAAACTGAGGCTCAAAAAAAGCTGCCCTGTGCATAGGTATGAAAAAGCAGCATTCAAATATAGGGTTTTCAGGTTTCTAAGCATAGGCTTTTTCACAAAACCACAAAAATTTCTACCCTCTAGCCTGGGCTCTGCTTGCAAGTCTACATAAAAAGAAAAATAAATAAAATAGTTAATTTCACAACTCAAAATATGGCTGATACTGTAACATCTGAAATTGGCATTTTTAAGATTTTAACAGAACAAAGAAGGTACCATAAGACCAATCTTTCCTTCTCTGAAGTTGATTTATTGAACCATTCTACTATTCTACTATTACAACATATAAAAAACTTTAAAGTTTTATACTTTTCTCTACGAATAAACTTCCAATCAAGTCATAATGACAAAAACAAAACAACAACCAAAAAAGCTTGACCGTGGCCCACACCAGAAATCCTAGCACTTAAGTGCTGAGGGTATGAGGATCAAAGCCAGCCTGGGCTACACAGTTAAGCCTTAACAAAAGAAAAACACACTCATTGTGATGTTGTACAGTTAATTCAAGTAAAACAAGACACAGTCAAAGGAGAATCATTTCAAAGATCAAATTTGTGTTCCAGCTAAGAAATTCCAGAGTTTCCAAAATGACATGCCAATCCTTCTATGTAGAAGCAATCACTAATTTCAACTCAACGTGGATAAAATTCACAGAAAATTTTCCAACATCACCTTATTCAAGTAACTCAGTTTACTTCCTTGCTTTGGCAGTGTTCACATTCTGTTAATAATGTGTACAATAACAAAGGGAGAAATAATCCTCAGAAGTTTAATAGAATAAACCAAAATCGAAGACTAATAAATCAGGAAGTTAAATTCTCTGCCTTACAGACAGAAAAACAAAACCTTTAAGATAATGGTCAATATTAGGTTAAAAATATTAAGCATTGTAGCCAAATGCTTCATACTGTCTTAAATCTGGGTACCTTTAATTTGCCTCTCCAGCTGCCTCTCTGTAAGCCTTTAATTTCTTTGAGCCTCAGTTTTCTTAAATGCAATACAAGAATAATTCTAAACCTACAGATTTGTCTTAGAAATTACTTTATATTTAAAACAGTAAGTAGCTGGAAGCATTGATTTGCTGATACTACTGTTATTGCTGAAAGTCTATAGTGATGCTGGAACAAGACAGATTTTGAAGGCCAGTTCAGGGTCTTCCACATTGCAGAAGAGTTATAATTCCAAATTTGCTCTGCCAGTTCAAAATTCAAATGTGACTCTTATAGAACATAGCCATGAACATTTAAGTCCTTTCACCTGCTTATTCTTAACATGTAACTCAAATATAAAGAACACTGAAAGTGTGGCCAAAGGCTGTGCTAGCATCTTTGATTAGTGACCTAGGTTCCAGATTCATCTGTATCCAAGGTAATATCTGTGGTACCATCTCTAAACTTATCTACTTCATTTAAAAGAAACAAACAAACAAAAAAACCTTCCTAAACAATGCAAAATAAAACCTCTCAGCATTGTACAAATCACTGCTGAGAAAAATTTACTATTCAGAATTTTTTTTAAAAAAAGTATCATAGAATCCACAAAAGACTAGAAAATTACTGTACTATGGTCTCTACTCTGCAGATGGTTCTTCTAACTGGACCATTTATTCATTTAGGTTTTCATTACCTCCTCATCCACGTACTCTAATACTTACCTTGAGCCAAAAAATAACAGGTGAATGGAAAGATTAGATTTTGGGAAGATAACTTAATGAAGGGCTTGGTAGCACACACCTATAGTCCCAGCATTTAGGAGGCTGAGGCAGGCAGATCTCTGAGTTCCAGGCCAGCCTGGTCTGTAACAGTAAGTTTCAGGCCAGTCAGAGCTAGGAAGAAAGACCCTGTTTCCAAACTAACTAAACAAATAAATAACCCTAAAATATTCCAGACCAAATGATAACGTTAATCCTCTTCACTTACTCAAGAACCATGAACACAGCATGCTTCTGTGATTTCACATATTTTGGGAAAAAGACTACCTAAATCAAAGCCTTTAAAGAAATTTCCACTCCTCCTTAGCATATATAAACAACACTGGATGTACTGCCAATTTGCCAAAAAGATAAAACCAATTGTTTGCTGAAAATTAACAAACGCTTTCTTCTTCCAAGTTGGTCATTTATATGTCATCATCATCTTGTGGTTGTTGCTTTTGTTAGAAACACTTGTTATAAACCCAATTGTCTAGGCTGTTACTAAAGATGTGCAACAGTTGATACCAGATGGTCCAAATTTTGGTGATCCAAAGAGCAGTTTTGTTGAATTCCTATTAAACACTTGGATGAAACAACTCAATATATCACTCTATATAAAGTTTGTATTTTGAAATCCAGTAAGTGAATATCATTTTCTTCTAGATTACCAACAAATATTTCACTGATCTCAGTTCTTCAATACAGAGCTCAAGACATCCAGTGATATATCTTACGCCAATGACACATGCCAAAGAATAAAAAAGCAAAATTTTCTGGAGAAAGGATTTCCATATTAACATCAAGGAGGAGTTACTGGTTACCTCAGTGGCACCTACAAGATACTTACGAATTTGTGTGGAGATATTCAAAGGTTAGTTGAGCTCGGTTGAGACTGCTGTAATTGGTGAAAGCCATGATTGCAATGACTCTTCAGTCTTTGCCCGTTAATAGGAAAGTACATATAGTGAAATAGATTTCCCCAGGATTCTGTCCAGTAAAGGGTAAATTTGTGCTTCTTAGTGACACATGAAACAAAATTTCCCTGGTATCTATCCAAAATATCGGCAGATATTTGAAACTTCGAGTGATTTAAGTATTTCAATGACTCTGATGTAATACTTTGGAAAGAATTATTCTAAGTGCTCTTAAGTACTCTGGGAGTCAAGCTTCCTTCACACAATTTCGACGCACATCAAAAGTGAATGGTTCTGAATGGTCTTCAAACTTGGCTGTTTATTACAGCTTCAATTTCACAGTTCTTCAAGTCCTTTTCTGTTCTCCTAAATTCAGGAAAGTGACCTACTTCTGTCATAAAGCTGACGGTTCATCTACATCATTACCACCGAAGACTTTGTCACCACCGAAGACACCAGGCTCCTCAAAAAAGTGCTCTACTGGACAGTGCTGTGGAATGGATGCTATTTCTGGCTTCACCGCTTCCCAACAGAAAGGTCCTTGGTGCTGACTGACAGATTTCTTTTCCCAAACCCCGCCCCACCACAGCTTTCTATTATGCCACAATCACCACAGGTAGAGGGTGAAATTACCAGCAGTAGCCCAGAGAAACACCTCACAATATACCCTCTGGATTCACCTCAGACGCGCCCTTCCCCCACACCCTTCAGAAGATGGCCTCGGGCCCTCAGGTCTTCCCAGGCCTGGGTCCTGTGGCCACCTCCTCCCTACTGACAGAGAGAAGTTAGTCCCAGATCCTGGGAGAACAGAAGACAGTGGCGAATGCACCACCAGATCCGATCGGGCGTTGCCTGCAGCTCGCAGATGCCTTTGTCCCTCCCCGCGGAATTGGAACTCAACCACCGCAGCGCGCTCTTGGAACCATGTGCTGGCGCTGCCCCCGCTGCCGCCGCCGCCCGCGCCGCGACAAGCCGCGCCTAGACAGACGATGACAGGACGAGCGTCACGAGATTCAGCGTTTAGGAAGTCCCTGCAGCCGATGCTGCCGCCGCCACAGCTACCTCAGCCACCGCTTTGTCTCCGTAAGTGCACGCAGCGCGAATCACCTCGCTCTCTCCCGACGGCCGTGCAGACGAGGCCTCCACCGCACCTTTGGCCAATCACAGAGCTCAAAGTCTTCCCGCCCCCGCCCTGAGACTCCACCTTCTGATTGGCGGGAAACATTGGCTCACGTGACCGGATCTTGTTTAGCCGATCCGCCCCTATCACGTGAGGGCCCGCGCCTCTCTTCCTGCTTTCCTGACCCTCTCCGCCATTTAAAGGAACAGTACCGGGGGCGGGCCGAGCGACGCAGCCGGGACGGTAGCTGCAGCGCAGAGCAGAGGAGCCATCTTGTCTTGTCGCCGGGGAGTCAGGCCCCTAACTCGAAGAAGCCCTGGCGCGCCCTCCCCCCCTCCCCGGTCTGGTAGGGCGAAGGAGCGGGCGTGCGGTCGATCGAGCGATCGGTTGGCGGCTCTTTCTCCTGCTCTGGCATCCAGCTCTTGGGGCGCAGGCCCGGCCGCCGCGGCGCGCGCCCGGTGGCCGTTGGCGCTCGCGCCGCGTCTTTCTTCTCGTACGCAGAACTCGGGCGGCGGCCTATGCTTTTGCGATACGTCGAGGGGTTGTCCGGGTGGTTGGCGGCGGCGGGCAACTGCTCCGCCCCGCTCCCGGGGAGGCGGCGGGGGAGGCTGGGGTGGCCGGGGCCGGCCTGGAGGCCTGGCGCCACCCTTCAGGGCCTGCTAGGACCCAGTTGGAGGGTCAGGAGGGAGCCGGAGGATGGCTGGTGGTGGGCTTTCTCCTTTGCCTTTTCCTACTTATGCCACCTTAGTGGGGAGCGAGAGCTCTGGCGGCAGCTCCGGGGTGGGGATTCGAGCTCCGGAGTCGGAAGATCTGGGTTTGCTTCCGGGCCTAGCCACTCGCTGGCCGAGTGACCTTAGGCAAGTCACTCTGTAATTTGTCTGCGCCTCAGTTTCCTCCTCTGCCTATCAGTGTGTGTATGGAATTGGAAGCTCTCTTCAAAAGTGTCGGTTTACATAAAGATGATTATTGTTTTTAATTTTCTTTGAGTTGCAAGAAGACATAGCAATTCCTCATTCCCTGAAATTAAATTCGGGAACCTTTTATTGGAGTTGGAGATCGGAAGGTTCCCTGAACTACTTCTGTACAGAAACACGTGGGAAAGTGTTTTCTAGGGGAATGAGTAGATCCTTCAGTATCAAGTTTTCAAAGAGGGCTATGACCCAGAAGAGTTTAGAACATTTTTTGCCACCAGGAGGAAACTGAGGCCTACATGTCGTTTGGGACCCTTCACAACCAATATGAAGCCCCCATTTGAGTCCCTGGTATATGTGAGCTGCTTCTTAATGCATAACGGCTGTTTCGGGTAACATCACTTCACTGCTTGGCTTTTATTCTAAGCCCTTTCCTCTCACCATAGGGTGCCTGAAGCGTGGCTGATGCATATGGTACAATGGCACCCAATATAAAGCAGCTACAATTAGGAGTGAATGTGTTCTCTAGTAACAAGAAGTGTAATCTTTGGCCCAGCTATTGTTTTCTGCTGCTCGTACTGGTGCCTGACTACTTTTCTTTCATTAACTATTTTTTTACAACCATGATTGACATCTGTTATTTGCTCCTATTTTGTATCCCTGGTTTGTGTGGTTGATAGTGAACAGGCTTATTTTTAAATGGTGCTGCCAAAACCAGTTAATGGTGCACATGGATTTTTAGCAAGCGGGCTCCTTGGAACAGACTGAACCAGGCGTTGGATTCCTGAAGATGTTTGGGATTATTTTTTGTTTTGTTTTTTAAATTGAAGGTTAAAGTTTTCTGAAAAGCTTTGTTGGACTCTGGCTGAAACACAAAGTCAGTATATTTGGAATCATTTTGAAGCTTAACTTTTTCCTAGCCAGCCTTGTATTCTAATTGCTTGCAAATGTGAGACTGAATGGCCAAAATGCCGTCTGTCTGTCTGTTTGTTTGTTTGTTTATTGTCAGCTGCTTTTATCAAATTCCAGGCCATTATCCAGCAAACACTATTCAAATGTTTGAACAGTTGGGTTTCAGACATTTTCGTTCGTGGAGTGGTGCTTATCAAGTGGTACAGCTCTCTAAGCAAGTGAATACAAACATATTTAAGTGTATTTTGTATGATTAGATGTTACCAATTCTGATATTTTATTCAAATGTCTAAAAAAGTAAGTTGACTATTCCCTTTACCAAAGGGCCAGAGACAAATGGTTTCCTTTCAAGAGAAATGACTGTTTTGGAGAAAAACTATTGGTCTTAGCTCTTTTGTAACTAAATCTGGATGTACCTCAAAAGACTCTTTAAGACTGTGGTGTTAAAAGGCTTTCCTCTGGAGAAAGAGAAAAAAATCAACTGGAAATTAAAAGCTTGAAATTCCATGACAAAACACAGATGTCCAGGATTGGAAGTTCATGAAGTATTTGCAATAGTTGAAGTGGATACACTTTTCAGTGTAGCTGCCACCATGGACTCCAGGCTCCCAGATTTTCAAGAACTGGATCTGTGACCCAGAAGAACTTGTCAAGATACGACAGGAACTCTGGAGGTGGACATTTTGTATTCGATTTTGGAACTGTTGATCTTGCCGTGAGTAAAGAAGCAACAACTCACCAAGCACTGCCACCAGCACTGTTACTGGGAACTTGAAGACCCAAGTTTCTGTCCAGACCCTCAGTGCAAACTCCATCCAAAGTGAACTACGGTACTTGCCATTTTCCAAAATGCCTTTTCATTTCTGCATTTCTGCTGTTCATACTTTCTTTACCCTGAAATGCACTTCTGTGGTTCTTCACCTGGCAGATCTCTGCCATTTCATAGTGCTCTCTAACCCTGTAACTCTCTCAATATTAAAAAGAACATCTTTAGGATAACTTTAATCTCTTATATGCAAAGCCTGGTTCCTTGCATGCATTTGTTCTTTTTCTATATAGCAAACACTGAAAGTAAGAGTCTTGATTTTATGTATCTTTGTCCAAACATACCACCATTTCTAATGAAGCCTTTTTAAAAGCAAGGAGCCTTAATCCTCAGTGTGTGTATAATTGTTATGTTATAATCAACATTACTCTAGGTAAAAATAATTGATTATATTTCATGTTTTATTTCTTAATCCTAGATTTAAAAAAAAATCTAGGGAACCATATGACCTTAAAAGAAACTGAGGGTCAAATTGAGGGTGTTATAGACAAGAATGGAGACCAACCAAGGCCTTACACTGTTTGCTCAAAATAGAACTTGTTAATGTAACGGTTAGAGCAGTGTTTAAAGGACAAGAGCATAAGACAGCATTAGGATGGCACTGGGAAAGTTTAAGGGTAAAATTAGTTTGTTACCTAAAATCACTTTTTTGTGTGTGTGCCAATTGTGAACTCCTTACCAACTAATGTCCAACCTGAATGTTATAGGGATAGAAACCCTCATTAAGATTAAATATTCGTACAGTGGGGCTGGAGAGATGGCTCAGTGGTTAAGAGCACTGAATGCTCTTCCAGATTTCCTGAGTTCAGTTCCCAGCAACCACATGGTGGCTCACAATCATCTATAATAGGATCTGATGCATGCACTCTTCTAGTGTGTGTCTGAAGACAGCTGCAATGTACTCATATAAATAAAAAATCTTTTAAAAATACTTATATAATGCCTGAGCACACAGTACTGCCCCAGTGTAGGACTTTTAAGGCATTTTCTATTTGTTGCATCCCTGAGTCATCCCTTTGCCAGGGAGCTTTCTGCATTTGTTCATTCAGCTTTTACTTTTTTGCTGACCCTCTCTTCTAGCAATTTCTCTATCACCATCTAAGCCAGGCTTGTGAATGCCCATCAGACAGTAGATATGCTGACAGCAGACCCCCACCTCAGTGTTAGACTCCTCTGTTTATAATTCCATGTGTTTGTTACCTTACCTGTTTTTTCCCTGCCCCTTCTAGTCCCGTGCCTCCTGATTGCTGAATGTTCACCTGGACCCTCCAATGACCTTCCTTCTGCTATTCCATCAGCCTACAGACCTGGTACTTGGATTTTTGTCCATGGTGATTCCTACCACCTTACTACTGAAGAAGACACCATTCCAGTGGACCACTGTGACCCAAGAAGCATTCAGCCATCATGATGTGGCCTTTACCTCCACTCCTGTCCTACTCTGCCCAGGTTCAGCACAGCCCTTTATAGTGCAGTCAAGAGTCTTCAAGCCAAATAACTGAAGTTATTTTATCACAACAAAGGCCAAGTTTATTCCATAAATGTACAGTTCATTTCTGCAGTTTATTCTTCAGAGACACATAGTAAACTTGGACCAGGGGATTTTGGTTTGTTTATATTGTCAACGCTGTCCGAAGAAAGGCATCATCTCTGAGAACAGCATTGGACCCTGCTCCACAATCTCAAATCATTAAAGTTTCATGAACTGCCTAGGATCCTGTCAAGGTCACTGGACTCTTGCTATTTTCCTACTTCAAATCTGTAGCTGTCTACTGAGTGAGAAAGCAGATTTTCTGACCCATGGGGATTGAAACCAAGGCATATTGACTTCCTCATAGTATCATCTTCGGGTTACTCAGGAACCAAAACTTTTCACACCATTTAAGAAATTCTACTGAGGAATCCCTTTACCTAACCATCTCACAAGGTTTCAACCAGATTCCTGAAAAGGCCTCTTGATATATCAAGATAGAACCTACATGGTAATCTCCTCTGTTTTTATAGCACTTTACAGATTCAAAGCACTTTCATATATATGCCAATTACCAACATAGTCACACCACTTTTTGAAATGAGAGAACAGTAGTTTAAGTACTTCAGCAATTCCAAGGTGACACAGTGGTAGAAGTTAGTCCTTCTGACTCCCAGTCCAGTATTACGCTTGGCATTATCTTAGCCTTCACTTTATCCACAGTATTAAAATGACTGGAGACTGAAAAATGCATCCGATTCCAATTTATATGGTGCTCTTATTAGAGCACAATGTTTGAAGTGCAATTGTGATAACTACAGCTAGACCAGAATTCCTTGATGACATCCCTAAAGTGTAGGAATAAGTCTCCATGGTGATTAAGGATTTGGTTTTTAAAAAATAGGAAACACTATACAATATGAAACAAAAGTTTTTAGATTTTCTTGTTCATTTTCATGGTCTCCCCAAGAACTAGTTAACTGCAGATCTGCACTTGTTTCTGTTAATTGCTTTAAGTTTTGTTAATGTTCCTAGACACAGAAAGCTTATCTTCTGTCTCCAAATTAATAGGTAGAATGAGCCATTTGTTTTTATATATGTATATAATTTACAGTTTTTGTTGTCCAATGAGTTGATAAAATATGTAGTATATATTTCCACACAAACAGGGCAGTGTAGTGCATTAAGGTCTCAAGATGTACAGCAAAGCTTCATTTAGCCCTATGTGTTATATACATCATCAGACACATGGTTTGCTTTGGGTTTTTGTTTTGTTTTTCCCTACATTCTTTTTAACAGAACAGGAAACTTCAGCTCTGTAACCAGTGATTCTTAAGTATTGGCAGACTCATCTGGAGACCCCATAATAAATTTATTGTCCTTGAAATGCCCTTTCTCATACTTTGTTAACTGATTGAATTAGTGTGTTTCATCAGAGGATTACACATTTTGATTATTACCTTTTTGCCAAGGGAACTTCTAAAATATTTGTGGGATAATAGGGAAGAATGGGGGCGGGGGAAATGACTTTTGTCTTAGAGTCCTGTAACTTTTAAGGGGATTGCTTCTCAGGTATATAAGGAGAGAAAAAGAGATTTTTCATAGAATTAGAGTTGTGGCCCACTGAGATCTTACTGCTTAAGTGAAGTCATCCTACTATGGACTTATCAATATTTGCAAAGAAATGGATACATTTCCCAGTGCCATTACAACTTAAAACCAACAATCTTGTTCCCTGGTAGTCATTTTTTTAATACATTTATTTTTATCATTTCTTTGGGAATTTCATGTATTTTGATCATATTCCCCTAACTTGCCCAAAGCTATTCCCTACCCTCTTTCAATTTCGTGTCTTTTTTTTTTTCTTTCTTTTTTTCTTGTTTTTTTTGAGACAGGGTTTCCCTGTATAGCCCTGGCTGTCCTGGTTGTCCTGGAACTCACTCTGTAGACCAAGCTGGCCTCCAACTCAGAAATCCTCCTGTCTCTGCTCCCAAGTAGTGTGCCACTACTGCCCAGCTTTTTTTTTTTAATCTCCCAGTTTGTGCTGCTTAGATACTTAATGAGACATCCACTAGAGCATGGTTGACCCTTTTAGTCATTTTTTTTACGCCCAACTTTTAATCAAAATTTATTAAAAACAAAACAAACTTTAATTCTATTGATCTGTAACATGGTCCACATTAGAGAAAGGATAGAAAACTTTTGTCTACTTGTCTTAGCATTGAGCTTGCTTACCCACATTCTGGTTTCCATGACCTATTTTTTTTATTTCAGCATTTTGTGAACAACTTATCACTGATTTTCCAAAGACTTTGTGCTCATGAAGTTCTTTGAAGGAAAGCTATGTGGAAGTCCAGAGTAAAGTGAAGCTGCTCTGGATGAAGTAGTGAAATGGGAGTTGAGGTCTACAACCTGCTTACAACCATCTTCCTTTACCACCATGGTGATGCCTAAAGGGACTTCCTTATGTGAAATTCTTCAGAAAATCCTGCTTGAAACCACTGCCCTAGACAACATATTTGACTTAAATGGCTTTCTCTTCTTTTATGTACTTCCAACTCATATTCAGTTGATGCTCAACATGTTTGGAGATGCTTTATCCAGAGAATGATGATAATACAGCATTGTCTAATGAAGTTTATATTAATAGCATTCCATCCACTGTGGACTTCCTGGAATTGGATATAGCCAGAGAACAATTCTATGTATCCTACACTGAAGAACCCCATTAATTTTCAGAAACCTATAACTAGTGGTACTGGAAGTACATGACTTGGAAGTCTATGTAAATTGCCTGAGAGCTGGTATTGAAGCGGATGCCTCATTGAGGCCATCTTAGACCAAGTTGTTCATTTGACCTCTCATTAACTATGGTATTCCATGTATAAAGGATAACCATTAACTATGAAGCAGAATTGAAATACAATTTTTCCTAAAGGGACTTGCACCTGGTTATCAGTAATTGCCTCAAGTTTCAAGTCATGTTGATGCAACTACTAGTTATTAAACTGCTCCATGGTTTTTTGTTATTTAATAACTTTTTCCAGGGCTTAAAAAACCAAAACTAAATTTCTCCAACACGTCTGTACTTGTCTATTCAAAATTAACTATTCACCACTACATGGAACTGATGATCCTGAAGACACACTCTTTGAGCATCCTTTATAATACATATGACTTAAGATGTAGCTGGGATGTTTCCCTCCAACCAGTGAAATATTTAATGATTAGTCTTCATGCCTGATACCATCGACTATATGTATGTGATGGGCAAAGTTTGATATAGGCATTTGACTCTAGGCTGTGATAGCTTGCTAGTCACTTCGAGTAGCATGTTGTCAACCTGTTTGCTGGAAAAATAGACTAACTTGGGGAAAAAAAATCTATAAATGGCAGCTAAGGAGTTTTTTCAGTATTCCTGAGTTTCTGTCCTTGAGATATTTCAACGGAATTTCACCTGTCTTTTCACTTAACAGAGTGGCTGACTTTATTCCTTACTATGAAGTATTCTTAAGACATTAAGGTTACTTTTGTAGAAAGGATAAAATTCCTGACTATCCAATTCATCATAGTGAACAAGACTTCAATTTGTGACCTGAGAAAATCTCATTTCTCTACTTCATAGTCACTTTAAGGGCCAAATGTTATCAGCTACTCTGAGTGCACTGGGTAAATGTTGGAACTGCTTTCTTAATATCCTTGTTTCTTATCCTCTAAACTAATCATGGTTACATGATTCTCACCACAAATCAGCAAATCAGACTCAAATCTGGTTATTCTAGACTGTTCACAGTTAACAAATCAAACTACGGATGACTTTTGCTTGTATATACAACTACTATTTGTAAAGAAATTACAGATTCACTTTTATATATTACCTCTACATTGCTAGCTCTTTTGTGTTTATATTAAAAACAAAACTAAGCTACACTGCCAGTTATTCCCTCTTGCCATACTCAGTTAAAAAGAAGAATCAGGAATCTAATCAGTGATTAGATGAGTAGAAAAAACCAAAACTTAAGGCAAAACCCTTAATCTATGGCCTTTTCTACTATCTTCATGTCTTGGATTTCGTCTAAATCAACAAACAGTGCCACCCAACCAGTCTGAGGTCTCGACTTGCTTTTAAGATGATTCTTAGAAGAGATGGGCTGTATTACAGAAGGTGAAGACTTGATTACCAAAGAAAGTAGAGCCAACTATGACAAACCTGGCTCTACGATCCTACTGCTCCCAGATGTAGCATAGACTCAACCTCAAGTCTGCATTGAGGATATAGCCGCCTAAGCTGACAGTTCTTGCACAGATGAGCAAGAAAATGAAAGCTGCTATACCCAACTGGCCCTTTAAGATCCAAAAATAATGTCTGGACTAAACCCTGTGGAGAACCCAGGACAAAAACTAATTTACAGAGCTTCATTATTAACCTGCCTGTTCTTCTAGATTATAGCTTAATTATTGGTATGGCTGGCCCTGCTGAAATTGTCTGTTTACCTGTCTTCAGCTCTTAACCTGCCTTTTTTGACATGCTACTGCAATCAGACTAACTGGCTTTGAGAAGACTACAGTCAGTTTCAGCCTCTCTTGTGCCCAATTCCACCAATAAATTTTGGATAGAAGGAACCCGTACCTCACCCCACCAGAACAGGAAGGACCATACTGCATATTCCTTGACTAGCAACTTAAAGTAGAGAAGTAGAGAGCCCTGCTTATTTTCAACACCTGAAACATCTATTTGATCTAATAGTATAGAAGGTTGACAGCAGAATGCATTGCTTCTTTTTTTGGTAACTCAGAAATGAATATGATTGGCCCAGAAATTGTAAGTTCACCTTGACAAGAAACAGCAACATCAGAAGTTTACTGCTGAACTTAATTTGCCACTAACTCAAAATAGCCTCACAGACCTGCTTGCCAAGTAGGAGGCTAGTTTTTCTGCTTCAAACCACCCTTGTAGTGGGGCTCTGATAATACTGACTTGAATGGGGACCTTATGGTGAATCCTAGACTTTGATGCTAATGGAATTATTGTCTATTCAAGTGAATTGTAGGTTTCCTGAGGACGGAACAGACACCACTCCTGGTGGTTTTTAGAATTTGACTACCAAGGAAGAAATATCAACTGCTAAAAGTCAACTTTATGGGCAAAGATTAAGCTTTCTATATCTGGTCTTATTCTGAATGCTAGTTTTTTATTGCCCAGCAACCATTTCCATCTCTTAACAACTTCCTGATGTTTTTTGGAACCATCTCTTCCAATTTTCAGTCCTTGTGTTTTAGACAGTCTTTTTGTGCTGGACATTTTGTTGCAACCTCATCAATCACAGCAAAGTCCATCTTGACTCTAGTGATTAGTTCAGGAAGTGGATGCATGATTCAAGTTTGTCCAATGATAATCAACCCTAGGTGTTTTCTCAGTTGTGGAGAAGTTCTCTTAGATGCTTTAGCTTTGTAGGAGAAAACTCAAACCAACAGGGCCTACTATGTTGAATGAGCCAGGCAGAAGATGAAGCCAGTACAGAGGGACGTGGAGCCAAAAGAGGAAGAGACTTGAGTTCTGATGACCACATTTATGCCCCTGTATCCAACTGTGCCTGAAGCTAATAGTACATCACCTGGACTTTTCAGTTATGTGAACCAATAAATTCCCTTTTTTGTTTAAGTTACTTTTGAGTTGGGTTTCTATTACTTGAAATCGAGTCCTGACTAATAACAGTATTTAGCAGCAATGAAACTTGGCATGTTCAAGTTATTAAGCTAGAGGTCAAGGCCACATTGAAATTATTTTCTAAAGGCACAACAGAAATTGAGACTAATACACCATAGAAACATAAAACTTACTGGTATAAAAATTCAAGCATCTTACATGAAAATTTACCCCAGATTTTACAGTGATGACTAAACTACTGAATCCTGATTGCATTGTCCACGTTAGGCAAAGAGAAGGAAATAAGTCACTTTTTAAAATCTGTGTCACAGAAATAAAGGTCTGCAAGGCCCTTTGGATTGCTAAATCTGTTAAACATGTACCTTGAATTTTCAGCTTAGACTGAGTTCCATATCTTAAAAGCACTCTTGATTGCTGTGACAGTATATATTTACATCTTAGCTACTAGTCACTGAAGAATCTCTTCACCATTTAAGCATTGATTTAATGGACATCTTCTGCTTTGGCCTGTCCCAAATCCCTGTTGTCACTAACAGAGCTCTACTCTTCCTTTAGAAAGCTACTCCTTTACTTTCCATATGATGTGGCTTTAGTGGAACAGTTCATGGCAAAACACTGACCTCATACTCCTGGCCAAGGTTCAAGTTGTCTAGGCATATACTATCAAAATTGCTGTCACACCAGGACTTCAGATTTGTTTTTGATATTTTGAGATAGGGCTTCTCTGTGTAGCCCTGGCTTTCCTGAACTTGCTTTAGACCAGGCTGGTCTTGAACTCACAGATCTACCTACTCCTGGATTTCAAGTGCTGGATTAAAGGTGTGCACCACCACTGTTTGGTTAGGACTTCTGATTTTAAAGAGAAATTACAGAGGCAAAGGTGATAGGAATTGAATGGTTTTGATGAAAATGTCCCAAACAAATGATTTAGGCAGTGATGCAAAATCCCCTGGAAAGACCATTTTTAAGGGCTGTTACTCAGATTTTCCTTTAATTGTAGGCTATCACACATCTTTATAAATTCACCTTTTGTAAGGAAAAAAACAAGTTTCTAAGATTGGCAAGATGGCTCAGCAGATAATTATACTTGCTGGCAACCTGGGTTGGGTATCCACATACTAGGAGAGAACCAACTCCAACAAATTGAACCAACTCCAACAATCTGACCTCCTGTATATTTGTGCCCAAATATACATACAAATAAATGTAATTTTTAAGTGAGTTTCTATTGGTGATAACTAAATGACTTGAAAGAACCAGAGGATAAAATGGTAAACTTTAGACCATTATGAAAGCAATTGATTATTGCCCTGAAACTGAATTAAAGATATGGTAATCCTTGTAGAAATCCTGGAAGGAAAGCTTTTTTATTTTGTGTTTTTCTTCAGGAGAAAAGTGTATAAAAAGAGCAAATGTGAATGAAGGATCTGAAACTAAAACTATTAGTTTGAAAAACAGAGATAGTTACTTGATCATTGAATAACTGAAGAGAGCAGCTTCAGTCCAGAGACATGGCTTTAGACAAAAAACTGTGGTCCTTTGTGCAAACTAGCATTTGAGGATGAGTTCCCAAATTTCTAAGAGTTAAATTCATAGTATTACTAAAATCTTCTAAAAGTAGCATGATTAACCAAAAGAAAACCAGTGGGCATTCATAAAACAGGGTCCACAGAAGCCATAAAGAAACTGATAGATTGCGGGGCAGTGGTGGCGCACGCCTTTAATCCCAGCACTTGGGAGGCAGAGGTGGGTGGATTTCTGAGTTCGAGGCCAGCCTGGTCTACGGAGTGAGTTCCAGGACAGCCAGGGCTATACAGAGAAACCCTGTCTCGAGAAAAAAAAAAAAAAGAATGCTCTTGAAGAGCAGCCAATAAAAGAAAGTGATAGATATATCTGTCTTTATAGAACAAATCTCTACAATGAGTGGTTAGACTAAGACACATCTCCAACATAAGTAAAAGACTCATGATTACTATCCCCATACACAGGATTTCTATAAATTAACTACACTAACAATTGTGAGTCATGTGATAATGACAACAGTCATAATCCTGAGAAATACTTTGTTAGACAGTTTCATTATGTGAACATAAGTTTTCATTATGTAGAAAACAAACTAAAACACCTGGTGCCACTAGGCTGAATCTATCAAGGGACTACTGTAGTTAGTATGTGTGGCTCATCAGAACATGGCACATCTGTAGAATTGTTGGTCATTTAGTGCTGTTTTACACTAGGTGGTGTTTCAGGCCTTCACAGTCTGCTTTAAGAGAGGAGATACTCCTGCAAAAGAGAGCCTTTAAAGGAATAAAGTAACTTGCCTATATTATACAGTGGGTGATAGAGCTGTGACTCCCTCCAGTGGCCTAGCCCAATCTGTGCGTGAGCCAGTGTGCTCTGTATTTCTGTAAACATGAAAATATCCAAAGCAATCAGTGAAACAAATCAACCACCAAAAGGTACCATTCACATCAATCAGATGGCAAAAGCTTACAACAGCAACCACCTACAGTACTAACCAAAAAAAAAAAAAATTAGGACACAATTGTTTTAACATTTTTGGTGGAAGTGTAGATTGTACCCATCTTTTTAAAAGATAATTTGAAAAAAAAATTTAAAAGTTTGAAATGTGTGTTTTTTCAGCCAGTAGCCCTTCTTTGAAGACTCCATCAACATGCTAAAAATAACAAGACATACAGATACAGTATAAGAAGCTAATTAAATGTGGAAGTCAGATCTCTTATTCAACTGTGGTCTGTTCATAATGTATTTCTTAAGCAAAAAAAGTATTAAGGAAAGTTATCATGGCAACCCACTTTTATAAACACACACAAAAAAATACAATGTCTAAATGAAAATGAAAGAAAGGAGGCTAAAGAGATGTCTTAGAGATCAAGAACGCTAGCTGCTCTTGTAGACCCTCCGCTCAGTTCTCACCACCCACATGGCAGCTCACAGCCATCCCAAGCTCCATGTGATGCCTTATTCTGACCTATATGCCGTATACATACATACATGGAGGCAAACACTCATACACATAGATAGTTTTAAAAGATACAAAAATCTAAAAGAGCAATTATCTACAGTAATAGCAAAAATTAGAAATAAATGAGAACTTTTTAATAGATTATTGGCGGGAATGTACGTTGTTCCAATCTTTCTAGAAGGTGATTTGGTATCACTTAAAATTAGGAAACACTTGAATGAAATGATTACTGAAAGCTGAGTTTCATCAAACTCAATAAATGTGTTAGCATGGCTTTGTGGTTGTGTAAAGCAGGTACTCATTATATCCAAGAAAATGCTGTTTCTAAATTAATTTGAATATAACTTTAAAAATTGTTACATTGAACCTGGACCTTTTTAAATCAGAATATAATGTTCAAATGGACAGCATAGAACTAAAAGTACAGAGGAGAAAGATTGTTGCATGTTAAAAGCCAGCCTGGTGCATGGCTAGTTCCAGGAGTTTAAAAAAAATTAAATAAATAAATAAATAAATAAATCATGGTAGAGCACCTGCCTCATATATTTAAGGCTTGAGTTGAATCCCCTGCTCTAAAATTAAGAGGAACAGAATAAAGATGTATTTATTTCACCACTACCTTTTTAAAAAACATTTAAATGAATATATTTCAATATTTTAGGAATATAATTATTTAATCTTTATAAGTATTGTTTTTTTCTTTTTAAAAATTTTATCTATTTAGTTACACACACACACCTCTGTCCACCCTCCAACTGTTCACATCCCATACCTCCTCCCCAACCCCCTGTCTCCATATGGATGTCACTCCCCACCCCACAACTACCTTTTGAAGATGCCTGCATTCCATATAACCAAAGCTCAACCTTTGGATAGGCCTCTTCCTACAGCAGAGAAAGGGCTAACCATTAGAAAGCCACATTCTGAAAGAAGACTAGTCTCCTTTTATTCAGTGGTTTTCAATCCTGGAGTCTCGATCCCACAGGATCACATATCAGATATTTATATTACAAATTATAGTAGTAGAAAAATTAAGTTATTAAGTCTCAACAAAATAATTTTGTGGTTGAGGGTCACCACAACATGGGGAACTGCATTAAAGAATCACAGCATTAGGAAGGTTGAGAACCATTACATCTATTCTTCAAAATAAACACAATTGTCATCCTGTTAGGCAAGTATAACCCCACTAAATTCAGGTTGTCAAAGAGGCAGAACCAACAGGATATGGGAAAATGGTTCAATCTAGACACAAGGGTCAGAGTTTTTGTTCTTTTTCTTTACCTGCATTGGAAGTAGATCTTTCACTACTTAGTCCTCACACACTAGTCTTGACACACTAAAAGTATTGCTTTGCTTGGTTTCTTTTCCCTAATCCAGTACAGATAACACAAGATTAGCAATCATACCTACTAGGTTTTTGTAGCCAAAGACATAAGCAACTTTTGAGACTTGCCTTAAAAGTATAACCATCCCCTCTTCTTCCACTTGCCAGTTAGAAGGTGAATCCAATACCTGAATCCTGAGGCATGTTGCTACTGAACCATGAGAAAGAAAGACCTCTGTATGGATGCTGGTAGAGCCAAAGAGCAGAAGGTTCCTGATGAACATGGGCCTAAACTTTTTATCTTTGGACTTCATTTCTAGAATACATGTTGGTCTTCTTCACATAGCATTTGATTTTTCTCTCCTTCAGACCTAAATAGTTTGATGGAAACATTTTTGGGAACATCTTATTCCATTTGTACTGCGGAATCAACCTGCTGTTAGCCAGGCTTATAGACAAGACAGCACTGCACCCTATCTATGTAAATGAACAATTGAGTCATGAATCAAGCATTTATCTCCCATCGAAAATTAACAAATTAGGCTCTTTATCAGCTAAGTGGCCCTCTTCTATTCAAAGAGATCTCTGCATTGAATATCTGTTGCTTTTATCTACCCACTGTCTATCCTTCCTATTTTTTTGTTTTGTTTTTCGAGACTATCCTGGAACTCACTCTGTAGACCAGGCTGGCCTCGAACTCAGAAATCCGCCTGCCTCTGCCTCTCAAGTGCTGGGATTAAAGGCGTCGTGCACCACCACTGCTGGCTCTCCTCCTATCTATCCTTAACCTGATGAGGATATTTGAGTTGTCTTTGTTTTTTCCTATGTTCTTCCTCTATCTGAACATATGCTAATCATTGTCTCTGAGTCTGTTTATTCATTAAAAAGAAAAAAAAGGAATTCATCCTTCGAACTGCCAACTAGAAAGCAGGATGGTGAACACACATACCTTGACTGGTACATAGTAAGCCCTTAGCAAATGTCAACTGTTGGTAATGTCATTAAGGTGACACCCGGTAAGCCTCGGGATAGCCAGTAGCTATTTCCTTGTCTTTTGTTTAAGATTTGTATGTGAGAGATACCTGCATATATGGATGTGCACCATATTCATGTCTGGTGCTCTCAGGTGCTAGAAAAAGAGCATCATTCAGGTTTTCTGGAAACTAAAATTATAGATGTGAATCATGTGGGTTCTGGAACCAAACCTGGGTGCTCTGCAAGAGCAGCAAGTACTCTTAACTGCTGAGCCATCTCTCTAGTCCTTCCATGCCTTCTTTATTTTTAACCTCAGCCTCAATCATTAATATCTGTAACATGCATGTACTATAATATTCAATACCTTATAAAGAAAATCATCCCTAAGAAATGCTGGTATGTTGGCCTTTAAGCAAATCGGGTACGAGGCCTTGATAAAGAGGGCTCAATTTTCTGTATCAGAACAGCCCAGCACAGTCCACTTAAACAATGGATCCCCATTTCTCTGACTGCATCAAACAAACAAAAAGACAGATAGAACCTGCTGCCTTGGCACACACCTGTAATTTCAGCATTTTAAGAGAGAGAAGCAAGAGTATTGTGAAGAGCTGGAGATATGGCTCAGAAATTAAGAGCACTGCTTGTTCCTGCAGAGGACCAGGGTTCGGTTCTGATCACCCACATAGACACTCTTTTGACCTCTGTGGCACCAGACACAGGTGCTCATACACATAAAGGCAAAACATTCATACATGTATGTTTTTAATTAAAGAATATTGAGTTCAAAGCAAACCTAAGCAACATATTAAGAACCTATCTCCAAGAAAAATACTATACTTGTACAGCAACAAGAATCAAAGTTAAGTTATATTCTAAACTATTAGAATAGCATTATCTCTATCCACAGCTTTATCTCTAGTTGTCATCCTGATCCATCAGGCCTTAAATGTTAGACACAATAGATGAAATTAGATCGAATCATTGATCCAGGAAGTGGAGAAAAGACAGACCATTGATCTCATCAAGTGTTGAACATAGCTTGGGGACCCATAGGCTCATTCTTTCCATGCTGAGGCCACAAGAAACTGACTTCAGTCACAAGTATTTGCTGACATGCTCAAAAGATGATGATGGTCTTTAGAACCACATCTGAAGTGCACTGAATTGTCATTTTAAATCAGATTACCTTGTGCTAGCATAATTACACTGTAGCACATTCTGTATAGACCCTATATTATTCATTTTCCAATGTGATCATTTAAAAGTATACTATATAAACATGCTCATATGTGCATGCACAGGTCACACACCACTAATCCAAGCCACAGGGTCAGCGTGGAGTATTGAAGAAGGCAGCCTGTGGTGAGAAGAAGAGACCATGCCCACTCTCAGGAGAAAAGGAGTCCCAAGTCACATGGCCTCTCAGTTTTCCTGGCTCAGAGTATTCACTCCCACTCCTAACCCCCAGCCACTTTGGGATTCTCCAGTGCATCTAATTATGGGAAACTTAACAATGATACAAACTGAATGTGAAAAGGACTCAAAAAACCTCAAGGCTGTAACAGCAGACATCTTTGGCTTCTACTGAAAAGTAAATTGATACCAAGTTGTTCTTAGCTCTTCGCCAAGTGCATTGCTGTGTGCTCATGTGTGGGGCGCCCAAAAAGGAAACAAGTACTCAGGCTGTGTTTGTATATCTTCCTGGAAACTAGAGACTGCTCCCAATTCCATCTTTTAAGGCAAAGAGCCCCAATCAAATAGCATTCTGTCCCAACAGCTTCCCTCCCAGAGCCTCGTCTCATCTGTGTTCACCTATTTCATGATAACTGGATACCCTTGCTTCACTTTCAGAAGCAGAGTGTGATGGACCAGCCTATAATCCCAGGGGAGGCTAAGGCTGGAGGATAATGAGCTTACGGCCAGCTTGAGCAGGCAACATAGACCCCACTGCAAAATAAAAGTTATAAAAGGGTGAGGATACAGCTCAGGAGAACACTTACCTAACATGTAAGGTCTAGTGTATGTGAGAGCCTGTGTCTGATGCACAATATACTTCAAGAGAGAGAAGACAGGAGGCAAGAGTCACACTCCACTTGTGCTTCTGCATCAGCTTTCTATCCCTGTGACAAAATATATGAGCAAAGCAATCTAAAAGAAGAAAAGTTTCAGTCCATAGTCCCTTGACCCTGTCACAGCCTGAAGCAAGAAGACACTGCCAGTATCTTTCTGCTAAACTCCAGTCTCCCAATAGCCCATTTAGCTATGAATTCATCAATGGTGTTGCAATCTTCATGAGCAAATCACCTCTCAAAAACACCACTAACTGGCAATCTTTCAACATATGAGCTTTGGGGCCCATTTATATCCAAACATAATGCATGCTTACCTCTCTCATTTCCTTATATTCCTTCCATTTAGAAAACTGGATCCAAGCATACATGGGCCTCCAACGTGGGACAAAAAAACATTTCTGGATTTCTATATGCTAGGTCTACATAGAGGAGATATTCCTGTGTTGGCTCTGTTCTCATATCCTGTGGTGCTCACTGTTTCATACCCATGCCCAGAGAAATTTCATGTGAAGAAAAAGCACCTAACATCTGTCAAGACTCAGAAGATAGATGGTTCTGCAGATGAAAGCACCTGTTTCACAATCTTAAGGCCTGAGATTGATTCCTAGAACCCATATAAAAAAGCTGAATGTCGTGGCACACATCTGCAATCCTGGCACTCCTATTGTAGGATGGGAAGCAGAAATAGAATCTCTTGGGCTCATTGGCCAGCTAGCCTGGAATACGCAATACAACAAAAACAAGAGAAACCTTGCCTCAACAAGATGGAAGGAGAGACCTGACTCCTCTGACTTCTATACATACATCTTAGCATTCAAACGCATGCATGCATGTTCTCTCTCTCTCTCTCTCTCTCTCTCTCTCTAATAAATAATATGAATTTGAAAGCTTCAAATTCAGATTGTTATTAGAATTGAAGTCAAAAGAAGCTATATTGGGCATACCTAAACTGGAGTGCCCACTGAAAACTTAAAGAGTTCTTTGTTCAAAGATTATTAATTAGGCCAAATGTGAGTGCTTTCCAGACATGAGGCCCTTCTATGTATATGATCCATATATTTTGCTCAGCTACCCCTTGAAGGTTAGAAACTTAAGCCACATTCATAAGTGTAACTTCATTTTTGCTGTTCTACCCTTTCAACACCCCTAACACCAGATAGGAGAGAGAAAAGATAGAGGGAAAGGGGCAATGTTATGGTTAGACTACTTCCTGCTGATTGGGGACATTGAGTCCATAGAGCAAGTTTGATCTTCATCATCTGATTATCTAATTTCTTATTGTTTCATCTTTGACTTAAACTTCAGCCAACAGCAATCATTACGCCAACCAACCAATAACCAACAACAACCCCAACTCTTGGGGCCCTAGCATTTATATATCCTCTGAAAAGTTCCCAGAATTCCAAACGTCACATAATCCCAGAATCTGCAGCTGGCAAAACTGGCAAAACCCTGCCTCTGCTAGAGTACGAGGCAAATCAGTCAGCTGCTGTGGACCATCTGAAGCTGTACTATATTCCACACCTGGGGTTAAAACAAAAACCTATTCTTGTAACATTCCTGTGTTTATTAAAGAAACCAAAATTCTCACTATACATAAGACCCAGTCTTTTGATTCTGGCCAGCATTTGATATTATAACGACAATATGTGATGAGTCATTTATTGGAGCTAGGCAAAGAGCTATGTGTTAACCTCAGATAATAATCAAAGTACTCTACAGAAAGAAAATGAGTACCCCAAGGTCCAGTGGATACATCTACAAAACACTCTTTTACCTAAGGCTTAGGGAACATTGCAAAAGACATGGTGGGGAGATTTTAAGTGCCAAAGGATAAGGGACTAAACATGAGCTGAACAAGAGTGATTCCAGTAGACATTCCAAAGTGGGTGGGAAATGCCATTGAGGCCTCACCCCTACACAAAGAACTACAAGCAATGTAAAAATGCTGAGAATAATCTTCCGGAGGAAGAGCACACAATTGGTTATCCAATTCCATCTGATCATCCCTGAAAACATGCATACATGTACCATTATACAGACTGAGTAGGTTATATTTAGAAATGTGTATATATACATATGTGCATGTAATAATAATTTAAAAAGAGGCCATGAATTTGAAAGGAAGCAAGAAGGAATATATGAGAGGGTTTGGAGGAGAGGAAGGGGAGGGAGAAATGATACAATTATAATCTCAAAGTTAAAAAGAAAAAATGTATTGCTGGAAATGAGAAAGGAAGAAAGATGGATGGATGGATGGATGGATGGATGGATGGATAGATAGATGGATAGATAGATAGATTCCCTTGGCTCCTTTACATTTTGTCTAACCAGGATTCTAACCAAACTTTTCCCAAAGAGCCATTAATCCTTTCAGCCTAGAAGTTAATGAACCCATCAAGGTAGATGCATAAGAGCAAGAAGGCATTTTAGCCCCTCAAAGTAGGGAATTCTGCTAATATAAGAGTAGCTTCCATTTATGAAAATTCAACACAGGCACTGTGCTCTGCACTTTCCATGCATTACCTCATTCTTCCACAGCATAGGAAGTTTCTCATACTCTTATATTTATAGGTCATTGAATTCTACTCAGAGCCAGCTTACTCACATACCATCCTTCACACACACATCCCAACCCCAGCCATTGTGACTTTACAATTTCTCTCTCTCTCTCTCTCCCTCTCTCTCTCTCTCTCTCTCTCTTTTCTTTTTGAGACAGGGTTTCTCTGTAGCCCTGGCTGTCCTGGGACTCCTCTGTAGACGTGACTTTAGAAAACTGAGAAGCCTTGCCATGAGGGTCACCATGTGGAGGCTTCTATGCACATTATTGGACACCATGGCTTCTTTTTCCTTTTTTTTTTTTTTTTAAATCAATATCTCTCCATCTCTGTCTCCTTATTTAAAACTCTTCCATCTCCCTGAAACACTAAGTACTTTGGGACTTGGCCTGGATAGGAGACAGCAATATTGATCTCCTTCTGCTGAGACCAGAAATAGAGGTTGCCAGTCCCAGAAAATGTTCAATATTCCCCTTTTGAAAAAAGACATGTTCTCATTGTGTAGCCAAGACTGGCCTGAGTATAGCAATATAGACCAGACTGGGCTTGAACTCACAGAGATCTGCCTATTTCCTGAGAGCTGGAAGTAAAGGTATGCATGACCTTGCCTAGCTTATATTTGCTTTTAATAACTTGCTATGCTATATTAGATAAAGAAATTCTGCCTGGAAAAAGAAGGCACCAATCTAAAGTCCTATAGCTAGGAAATGGCCAGGTTAGGATTCTGAGGTGCCTGATCTAACCTGATATTCCTTACTCACAGGTCATCAGACATCATTATTGGAGAAGGATTTGTGGGGGTGGGACTAGAAGGAGAGAAGGGAGGGGAACTCTGATCAGGATGTAAAGTAAATAATAATAAATACATTATATATTCCCTAGGCCCATACTGGCCAACACAGAATGATAAGGTGTACAAAGTATCTGTACACTTTAAATATTCCTAGAAGCTTCTAGAACTTCTGTATGGAATTCCAACAACCTCATAATATTGAATGTTGCAGACAGGCTCTGTCTCCTCTCCAGTGATCTGTGTCTTCTGTTGTTCCTACTTGCCAAGGCACAGATTATTCACACTGAGTGCTGTAAACAGCAGAAATTCATTTCTCAAACTTCTGGAGCATGAAAATACTGTGGTGATGATGATGACAAAGCCACTTTGGTTTCTGGTGAAATATTCTTCCTGGCTTGTGGGTGACTGCCATCTCAGCAATGTCTGGGTGTGACTTTCCTTGGCATATATAAATGAAGAAAAATTTCTCTGGCATCTTTTCTTTAAAATGACACTAATCCTGTTGTGTCAGGATATCACCCTTTCTTCCTCAGTTAACCTTTATTACTTCTGTGAAGCTCCATTTTTAAAAACAGTCCTCCTGGATTACATCTTCAACATGAATGTTGAAAAACATTTAGTTTATAATATTGTTCCATTGAAGTGGTACTTTCACCACTAGTTTTAACCAATGATGTCTGGCAAAGATATCAGATGCCACCCTATGACTGTGTCAGATTATATAAAACATTACTGTGATACTGTATAATCATAATATGTTATCATATTCTATTGCATCTTGCTAGCATATTTGTTCTAAAAGTTTTCTTTAATGGTTTATTAAAGAAAGTTGTCATGTTGGAAAAGAAATGAGTGACCTCAAGGAGCTTACAGTACCTTCCAACCAAAGGATATCAAGAAACTGGAGCTTACCCGGCAGTGGTGACACATGCCTTTAATCCCAGCACTTGGGAGGCAGAGACAGGCAGATTTCTGAGTGCGAGGCCAGCCTGGTCTACAGAGTAAGTTCCAGGACAGCCAGAGCTATACAGAGAAACCCTGTCTCGAACAACCAAAAAAAAAGAAAGAAAGAAAGAAACTGGAGCTCTTTCATACAGCAACAGGGAAATAAATTCTGCCAATAGCATGACTGAACATGAAAGTGGATTCTTCCCCCCATGAAAGTAGACCCTTCCCATTTTTCTTAGTCTGTTTCTTAATGCTGTAACAAAATACCTGAGACTAGGTAATCTATAAGGAAAGGAAATAGATTTCTTTCAGTTCTGGAGGCTGTGGAGTCCACGAACAGGGTGCCAACTGGGGAAAGATTTGTTTTCATAATATGGCAGAGGGTATTAGATAGTATACTGTCTCATCTCATAAAACCACGAATACCACCATAGGGTCCTCATCTTTATAACCTCCTTTAATTTTAATTATCTTCCAAAGATAGAATCTCTAAATAGCTTGTGGATTAAGTTTCTAGTGTGTGAAGTTTTGGAAAACACATGGAAACTGACTTAGTCACTATTCTATTGCTGTGAAGAGATACCATGTCCACAGGAACTCTTATAAAGGAAAGCATGTAATTGGGGCTGGCTTACAGTTTCAGAAGTTTTTAATCCATTATCATCACGGGGGAAGCATGGTGGCGTGCAGGTAGACATGATGCTTGAAAGGAGCTGAGAGTTCTACTTCATATCCACAGGCAGCAGGAAGAGAGAGACATTGGGCCTAGCTTGAACTTTTGAAACCACGAAGCCCACCCACAGTGATACACTTCTCCTACAAGGCCACACCTACTCCATCAAGGCCTCACTTACTCCAATAAGGCCTACTAACTTTTCCTACTTCCTAATTTTTCTCAAGTAGTGCCACTCCCTGATGACTAAGCATTCAAATATATGAGCCTCTCTAGCCCCCATAAGCTTATAGTCATATTACAATGCAAAAATACATTTAGTCCAACTTCAAAAGTCCCCCATGGTCTTTCACAATTTCAAGACAACTTCAAAATCCAAAGTTCAAAGTCTCTTCTGAGAATCAAGGCACTCTCTTAATCCCCTGTAAAATCAAACAGATCACATACTTCCAACATTCAATGGCACACGATATACATTATCATTCCAAAAGGGAAGAAATGGAGCATAGTGAGGAAATACTGGACCAAAGCAAGACTGAAAAACAGTTGGGAAAACTCCAAATGCTGAATCTCCATGTCTGATGTCAAAGCACTTTTCATATCTCCAACTCCTTTCAGCTTTGTTGACTGAAACACACCCTTTTCTCTCCTAGGGTTGGTTCCACACTCAGTCCACAGCTCTTCTTGGCAAGTATCCCACAGCTCAAGCATTTCCAACACCTTTGTGTCTCCATTGAAATCCAGGCTTCACCTTCACAGCTCCACACAATGGCCTTTCTAGGACACCATACAGGGACACATCTGACACATACCTGGCCTCAGTGATTTTCCTTAGCCACAGAGAAAGATTTCACAACTCTTTTTTTTTTTGATTCCTTAACTCTAAAGCCAGAATCACATGGCCAAAGCTACCAAGCTCTCCTGCTTGCTGGGGCTGGAACTTGGCCCTTTGTTCTAATACATTTCCATCAGCTTTCTGGTTTTTGATGGTCTTCTTCACTGCTTAAGCTTTTCTTTAATTCCTTTTCACAAATTGGAAGATTAGCTGGATGGAGTATTGCTCTGAGGTCTCCACTTCCTTTATTCTATTTAGCACTGGACTTTTCTTTAAATATTTTATTTCCTTGAGCACTGATACTAGCTCCATTACATTTCCTAATGCTCCTTTTCTCCTCAAACTGTACATTCTGTATTTTTTTCCTTCCTCAGCTTGCTCCTTTTCATTATAGATCCATATAAGAGTAGACACTAAACCATGTGAATAGTCAATACTAGACTGTCTTGAAATCTCCTCAACCAATGCCTTTAATCCAAAACTCTTCAATTTAGCCTCAGGCAGTTTTTGTTTTGTTTTGTTTGACAATGGTAAAAGGCAGGGACATTCTTTGCCAAAATATCCCAAGAATGATCTCTAGGCCACTAATAGTCTTCCTATCTGAAACTTCTTAAACTCTGCTGTCATAATCAATGTCATTTTCAGTACTATTATTTTCTACGCTCCTACTAGTGTGGCCCATTACACCTTGCTTAAAGTGTTCAACTGCTTTCCTAATCCAAAGTCCACATTCTGCCAACAGTCATGATAAGGCCTGTCACAGTAATACCCCACCACCTGGTACCAACATCTGTCTTAATGTTCTGTTACTCTGAAGAGACACCATACCATGACAACTCATTCATATATATATATATACACATACATATACACACACACACACACTTTTTAAAAAAGCATTTAACTGGGGCTTGCTTACCGTTTCAGGGGTTTAGTCCATTATCATCATGGCAGCAAAGAGGCAGACATGCTAAGAGTTCTATGTCCAGATTCACAGGCATCAGGAAATGAGAGACATTGGGCCTGGCATAGGTTTTTGAAACCTCAAACCCCACCCTCAGTGACACATTTATTCCAAAAGGCCAAACCTACTTCATCAAGGCCATATTTACTCCCAAAAAAAAAAAAAAAAAAAAAAAAACCACACCTACTTAACAAGACCATGTTTACTCCAGCAAGGCCATACCTCCTAATCCTCCTCAAGTAGTGCCACTTCCTGTTGACTAAGCATTCAAATATATGAGCCAGCAGGGTGCATTCTTATTCAAACCATCACAGAAACCAAAATACTATAGAAATCCAGATGTGAATACTTTCTGGGCAACACCTTGATGGACCCTGTGAGGTTCTGAGCAGAAGGTTCAGCTGAGCCTGTGAGATAACATATACTGATTTAAGCTAATAAATTTGTGATTTATTCTATAACCCTACAGCCTCCATTTACAGAACTTCATGGATGAGTTCTTATTCTATCTAGAAATAACTTACATGCTTACCAAGCTTGACAAGGGCTATGTGTCAAACTGCCTGCTTTTTAAAAAGGTTTCATTTCTTGCTCATAAAAAGTAATAGATGTCCATTGTAGAAAATCTGGAAACACACCAAAAAGAAAATTAAAATCACTGGGAATAATTTCTTCCTGCCCCCTTAGATAACCACAGATAGCACATTGGCAAACAGCCTTCCCCAGCTTGGTTCTATGCAGAAAGGCAGGATAAGGTTACAAACAGGGAACATGCTGTACGGATTGTTTTGTAACCTGCTCTTTCCATAATGTCAGCCCACATTTTCTAAAGAATCTAAAGCATTTGGAGGGGGTGAATTTGATCCTGACATTTTGAGGTATTGCCAGACTTCACTTTTGATGCTCTCAGGTTTTCCCACTTCAGACTTTGGCTGGAGAGACTTATAAGGAGGAGTCTCAGGAGAGGGAGAACATGCCCAAGGCTAGATAACCGTTGGTACCCCAAAATTTCTTCCTTTCCAAATTCCTCATAACATTATAGTTTAACTGCTGTTTTCCCAAAACCCATACAGTGTCCTGAAGCTGTTAACCTTGGAGTTACTATCAGAGTTCAGTTCTTATAAAGCTACTGCCTCGGTTCACTCAAGGGAGCTATTCAGAGGGAATTAAGGTCAAAGGAAGCCAATTCCCTTTTGCCTGAGACCTGCCCTGCCCTCCATCCATGAAACCCTGTGTTCTCCCTGGCCTCCAGATAAGTAGAAGTTGCCTGACTAATAGCATCATTACAGTACTTTTGGGGTTGAAATGTGAATGGATAATCAGGAAAGGGGGGGAAGAAAGGAAGTAGGAATCATTTATTCAATACATTTTCATTAAACCTAGGAACAATTGCACTAGTTAAGGGAGCTATAGGAAAAGATAAGCAGGGCATGCTGGTTTATACCTATGATCCCAGCACTCTGAGGCTGAGGCACTGTGGGCTATAGGGTGAGATCAGAGAGACAGGCACGCGCACTCACACACACTGGGGGGGGGGGGGGGGGGGGGGGGGGGGGGGGGGGGAGAACAAACAACCGGCCCCCGCCCCCCCACCGGGGGGGGGGGGGGGGCGGGGGGGGGGGGGGGGGGGGAGAGAGAACCAACATCCAAAAGCTGTCCTCCGACCTCCATATACAACAATGCCTGTGCATGTGCCGGCACATGCTAATAAAACATTTTAAATAAAAACTTTTGAAAATCCGTTTTGAGTTAAACATTTATGAACTGTGTGTATACTACAGCTATTTACCACTACATCAAAGCTACCCCCGAAAACAGTATAAAAGAACCATTTAATGTACTGTGTAAGCTCCTTAATAAACTGTGACAGATGCTGGAGATAAATCACATTAAACACAGGAAAGGTTCTGTTTGGCTCACCATTCTGAAGTTTCAATCCATAACCAAATGGTTCTGTTGCTTGGGTCTGTGGTGGCATAACATACCATGGCAGGAGCAGCTGGGAATAGAGGTCTGTTTACCTCATGGACAGGAATAGGAGAGACAGACAGACAGACAGACAGAGACTAGAGGCCCATCCATTTTCCACATCAAGGGCATACTCCCCCAGTTGGCCTAGATCTCCCATGGGCCCCATCTCTTAAGGATTTCTACCACTCCCAATATTGCCATGTTAGGTGCTAAGCCTTTAGCACAAGCCTTTGGATGATGGTCAAGATATAAACTATAGCATGTACTTATGCTTCTGTGAGTCAGATGTTGGTTAGAGCACAGCATGGATTAGTCAACTCTGTACTTAGACAAATAAGAGATCAACTAGAGCACCTAGGATAGCTAGAGATGACTTAAAGAGCTCCACTGGAGCCATATATCTGCACAATATGAATCCGGGGATGGAATGTCCAAGCCAAGATAGTTCTTTCACTTCTTTGTCTGGCTGGCACTTTGTGCCTGAATAGTTGGATATTGTTGGCTACAGATGCAGGTTAAGCATGTCTGATTCTGTCTTTCCACAAGGCTGGCTTGGGCTACCTAGTAACATGGAAGCTTCAAGAAAAGTCAGACAATGGAGCTAGAGAGATGGTCAAGGTTTGAGTCTGTGTTGCTTTCCCAAAGGACTTGAGTTTGTTTCAGGTTCTCAGCACCCACATGGTATATCTCACAATTACAGTTCTAGAAGACCCAATGCCCTCTTCTGGCCCCCACAGCAACTGCATTCAAGTGCAAATACCCCAGCAAAACACACACACACACACACACACACACACTTTATTTTGTTTTAAAGTTCAAAATTAAAAGTCAGACTTTTACATGGCACTGGCTTCCCTCAAAACAATCATCTCTGGAAACAGAAAATGGAAACCACCAGACCTCTTGTCTTAGTTAGGGTTTCTATTGCTGCAATGAAACACCATGACCAAAGCAACTTGGAGAGAAAAGAGTTTATTCAGCTATGCATCCACATTATGGTTCATCAAAGGAAGTTAGAACAGGGACTCAAGCAGGGCAGAAACCTGGACCCAGGAGGTAATGTAGAGATCATGGAGGATTGCTGCATACTGGCTTGCTCCCCATGGTTTGCTCAGCCTGCTTTCTTTTAGAATCCAGGACCACCAGCCCAGGGGTGATACCACCTACAATGAGAGGCTGGACCCTCCCCCATAAATGACTGATTAAGAAAATACTCTACAGGTTTTGTTGGACCTGAAGGTCACAACTACCGGTAGTTCCCCCTCACAAAGACACGGAAATCGAGAGTGATGCAATCAGCAAGAGGTTTGGAGCCCAGTCAGGGACCTTATATAGGATTTTAGAGCAGCCGCCATTAGGTACAATGTGATTGGCAGAACAGTGTGACTTTTAAACTGATTGGTCTTTAGGGAATGAGGTAGCAGGGGCTTAATCAGCCCCTCCCTTCCAGCCTACGTGCTTTCTAACCTGTTTCTTCCGTGTGCTTGGGGGAGCTTGGGGGGAGGGGGAAATGCCCGTCCCACAGGGAATACCTGCTAACTAGGAGGCCTTATCTCCGGAGAAGGAAGGAGGGGAGGAAAAGCATTTCTTTCAGTATATCTGCAGCCTGATCTTATGGAAGCATCTTCTTAATTGAGGTTCACTCTTCTCAATTGACTTAGCTTGTGTCAAGTTGACATAAGACTAGCTGGTTAGCCGGGCAGTGGTGGCGCACGCCTTTAATCCCAGCACTTGGGAGGCAGAGGCAGGCAGATTTCTGAGTTCCAGGCCAGCCTGGTCTACAGTGTGAGCTCCAGGACAGCCAGGGCTATACAGAGAAACCCTGTCACAAAAACCAAAAACAACAACAAAGTTCAGTCTTCGAAAAATGTCTCATCTCCTTTTTGTTTTTGTTTTTCCAAGACAGATTTCTTTGTGTAGCCTTGGCAGTCCTGGAACTAGCTCTGTAGACCAGATTGGCCATTTGACTCACAGAGATCTACCTGCCTCTGCCTCCTGAGTGCTGGGATTAAAGGTTTGTGCCACCACAGCCTAGCAAAATATCCAGGCTCCTTAAAAATTCAGAATCAAGCCAGGCAGTGGAGGCACATGTCTTTAATCTCAGCACTTGGGAGGCAGATGCCCTGGCCTTCCGGGTTCAGCAGGAACCTGGGGAGGGGGCGAAAGAATGGGGGACAGAAGACGTGAAAAAGGAGAGCAAGTCTATATTCTGATCAAGCTCTCAAATTATTTCAGGACAGCAGCTTAAAAAGACAGGCAGGCGGGAAGGTTACACATGGACCAAGGCCAACCCAATATGTAACCGGCTTTCAGGAAATACCAGACGTTCTTTCAATTCCTGGGACCCAAGACAGCAAATGCCCTGTCCTTTCTAATCTTGCACCTTAACTGACTAAGCTTTACAGAACAGCAAGTAATTTCATGGGTTTGGCTCTCGGCATCTCACAGGTTTGGCTCCCGACAGGCAGAGGCAGGTGGATTTCTGAGTTCGAGGCTAGCCTGGTCTACAGAGTGAGTTCCAGGACAGCCAGGGCTACACAGAGAAACTCTTTCTCGAAAATCCAAAACAAAAAAAAAAAATCCAAAATCTCTTTTAAAAGTTCAAAGTCTCTCCACTGTGGGCTCCTATACAAACCAACATTAAATACTTTCTTACTTCAAGAGGAAAGAACCAGTATATAGTCACAATCTAAACAAAGCAAAACCAAAATTCAATGGTGTAAATAACTCAATGTCCAATATCTGGAACTCATTCATGATCTGTACTTCTCCAAAGGGTCACTTCTCTAGCTCTGCCCTCTGTAGCACACAGCTCACGTTCTAAGCTGGGCAGGCTCCTCTCCCCTGCTGCTGCTGCTCTTAGCAGTCATCCTACAGCACGGCATCTCCGAAATGCTGAGAGCTTCTGTTAAAACTGGACTGGACTCTCACCAATAGCCTCTTATAGGTTTTCTTCCCGGTGCCAAGCCTCAACTTCTCTGTATGACCTCTTCAGTCCTGGGCCCCTCAACTGCCACTGAGGCTGCACCATTACCAGTGGCTTCTCACAGGGTCAAGTCTCAGCTGTTCTCCATGACTCCTTAATGTCTTCAAAACAGTACTCTGGGTGACTCTTACGCTGCTACTACGTTCAGCTGCCAGCATGAGATACAACCTTGACTGCCTCTTGAACACAGCTTCCCTGTGCTTGCAAGAAACACTTCCCAGAAGATTTCACCTCAATTATACTGGTCTCTTCTTAATCACTGCTAATCTCTCACCTCCAGCTGGCCAGTATCTCAGTAAAACAAAGGTTCCATTGTAGTAGTTTTGGTACTTTGTTAATCACAGATAATTAGTTCTTCAACCCCAGCTAACCAGAAACAAAGGCTCTTAACTCAAAATGAATGACACCAGTAGATCCTTTACATTGCCCGTTGAAACTTCGCAAGCCGTTCCAAGCTCATACAGAACATCCCACTGATGTCTCAGCACTCAATGGCTTTTCTAGCCCAGAGTTCCAAAGTTCTTTACAATCTTCCCTAAAACATGTGGTCAGGTCTCTCACAGCAAATACTCCAGCCCTGGTACCAACTTGTCTTAGGACTTCTGTCGCTGCAATGAAACATCATGACCAAAGCAACTTGGGGAGGAAAGGTTTATGCAGCGTATGCTTCCACATCACAGTTCATCACCAAAAGACCAAAAGAAGTTAAGGCAGGAACTCAAGCAAGGCAGAAACCTGGAAGCAGAGCTGATGAACAGGCCATGAAGGTGCTGCTTACTGGTTTGTTCCTAATGGCTTGCTCAGCCTACTTTATTATAGAACCCAGGATCACCAGCCCAAGGATGGCCCCACCCACAATGGGCTGGGTCCTCCTCCATCAATCACTAATTAAGAAAATGCCCTACAGGTCTGCCTGCAGCCTGACCTCATGGAGGCAATTTCTTCCTTGAGGTTCCCTCTTCTCACATGACTTAGCTTGTGTCAATTTGACGTGAAACTAGCCAGTATACCAAGAGGGACGTAGCCATGGTACTTTGTATGACCTTGTCCCCAAGGTCATACACTATTATCCCTGTCTTGTTCTGTTCACTAGAAATAGGCCACTAGGTCTATTACATGCTCAAAAGAATGAGGGATTCAGCTCAAGTTCGAAGAGCAGGAGAGAATTTGGCAACTTCCCCCGAAAGCATTGTTAAAACGACTTACCATACCTCCTGTGGAACGTTAGCCGTCTCTCCATCCTCTACTCCTTCAAAACCGTGATTCCCCCTTTGTCTTCTCCCTGCTCTTCTGCCCATGACAGCAAATCCAGGCATTTTCCTCATCTTTTAGACAAATCCCTAGTTTTGGCCAGTCTCATAAACTTTTGTACAGACAAAATGAGTTTGAATGAAAATTCCATCTCTAGCCATACTGCCAAAAGGCAGAAGAAGACAGTTGACGGCAAGCAGGGACTCTGGGGTTCTCTCCGTGTACCTTTTCTATAAAAGGGGTCGGGGTAGGGGAGGATGAACCCCAACATAGTGATAAAGGCAGCCAAGAAGAAATGCTGTGGGGAATATGAAGCATTATAACTAAATCAGGCCGAGGAGAAACAGCACAGTGATGTGTGCCTATAACCTCAGGAATCTGGGAAGAAAGAAGAGAAAGGATTGGGAGTTCAAGGCTAACCTGGGCAGGATAGCAAGACCTTTGTTAAAATGAAGATCCTGACAGTAATACAGCAGACTCACAACAAAACCTGTCAAAACTGCAACTGGAAATTAGAAGGGTCCAGGACCAAAACTTCAAGGAAGTATATAAGATTATACAAATTGTGTAAATCCAGCCATTCTTTAAAAGTACACACAGATGAAACTTTTACTACCAGAAAAGAACTAAGTTGGAAAGTCTGGGGGAGAAAACTTTGCTAGAAAGTCAGGGTCACGCTGACATGCACATGATTTGAAACAGCCAGTGGAAGGAGCAAAGATAACCAAGTATCGGGATGCATTGTCATCTTTGCAAGGGAGAGCTGTGTCCGGACAAAAATAAAAGCCCATAGATAAAGAACCACAGAGGGAGTGAAGAAGTTAACTGACTTAGGCACAGTCTGCTTATGGTGCCTGGAAGACTCACAAAGCAGAGTCTGATTCTATGTGTCTGACACCAGGGACCTGACTGCAGCAAGTCCAAGATGGCTCCTAAAGAGCCTGCCAGGCAGAAGTGATGAAGTATGCAGGTTTAAAGCTTTCAAGGGTTTTGTTGTTATTATTTGAACAAACATGAAACGGTACCCTGTTTCTTTTGGACCAAAAAAAAAAAAAAAAATTTTTTTTTTAAAGGAAGAACATCATTGTTCTAAATTTCATTAAATTTATATTAAAAAGTAAGTTTGTTTTCTAAGGATCTTTTTTTTCTCTCCTGCAACCAATTTGTCAGTTTTGTGGGATGTTTTTCTTGGAGATCAGCCCTTTTCTATCACTTTCTCCTGGAGAAAGTGCAGCCAGGTGTTAGGCTTTGAAGCCTGGTTTTGTTTCTTTCATTTTGTTTTTGTGATATGGAGCTTGAAACCAGGACCTCACACATTCAGGGCGAGCACTGCCTCTGAGCCTGTCACCAGCCTTCAGACTCTTTCAGTAACAAGCTGTGTGTATGTGTGTGAGTGGTATCATTATGTGTGTATGTGTATGTCCATGATTTTGAATGTGTATGTGTATAATTGTGTGTGTGCATGATTGTGTGTGTGTGTCAGTGTGTGTTGTCTGCTTGGTTGTTATACATGTCGTCTGACTTTCATTTGGCAACTGATAAAGTTTTATTACATGAAAAGTTAAATATATACCAATTACCCAAAAGAAATCTTATAACAAAAAACAATATTTTTTACTAGTTCACAATTTCTTTTTAAATTTTGAAAAATTGAGGCTGTTCTATTTGAATTTGAAAAGTGATTTTTTAATAGGCACATTTTTAAATTAATGAATTATTAAGCTTACAACAAGCTGACATAAAAGAATAACCAGCAAGTGACAGGTGGGTGGGTAGGAAGACAGAAAAATTGACAGAGTGAATCACCATCAAATTGAGGCTTACCTGAAGCCCGTGGAAGTCCACTAGGAAAGCCCTGTTAAGGCGGTCAGTGAGGCTTCCAAAGGAAAAATCAGACTGCAGAAAGATTATGTCACCAAATCTGGAACTCACAAGTATCCAACAGAAACCAACTGGGGAAACTGAGGCAGAGTTAGAGTTCCCAGTTGAGCCCTCCCCCCTACCCCCAGCCAAGCCTGTCTCTTCCACTGCGGCAGCTCTCTGTCATGGCTATTGAAGATTTGCCTTCTCTGATGTTCTGAGGAGGGCTGTGTTTCACTCTCAGCCTGTTCTGTCCTTCCTGTCACAAAGTGAGGGGGGGGCATCCTCAAAAAGGGCCTTGGATGACATTTTGGGACAAACATGCTTAGGTCTGAAATTGGGGGGCAGGGAGGGGCGACTCTGCTTCCAAATCCAGCTTCTCAGTGAACCCACACAGCACACAGGGGTTTGCCAGCACGCGTGTAAGGAGGGGCTAGGGCATGAGCGGCTGCTTTTACTCTCATTGTTCTCCAGGTGCTTTGCTTTGCCTCCCTGGTTTTTAAGACAGGATTTTGTGTGGCCTAAGCTGGCCTCGAACCTGCTGTGTAACCAAGACTGATTGTGAACTGCTCATCATCCTGCCTCGTCTCCCGAGTGCTGGGGATACACGCAGGCACCACCAGGCTTAGCCACCATTTCTTTTATTTAGTCCCAGCTCCAGGTGGAAGAAAAGAAACTGCAAGCACCTTTTTTTTTTTTTTTTTTTTAATCAAGACGTAACCCTTCCTACCTTCTTTTGTTTATTGTTTGTTTGAGACAATATCTCATGTAGACTATGCTAGCCTCAAATTCATTATGCAGCCATTTGCTGGGCTCCTGCATCCTGATCCTGGCGATTCTGCCTCAAGTGCTGAGATTACAGGAACATGCCACTTTGTTGGATGTACTTCCTTCCTTTCACACCTTAGTACTGGGAATTGAACCTAGAGCCTCATACATACCAGGCAAAAGACCTACCACTGAGCTTTAATGCCAGGCCCTCTTATATTAAATTGTAACAAAGCAAATTACGTGGTTTTTTTTTTTAAAGGCAAATTCAAAGAGCTATAGAGATGGATTCTATGTTAAGAACACTTGTTGCTCTTCCAGAGGACCTTGGTTCAATTCCCAGGATCAAAGTGTTCTTCAGATCTTCAACTCCTTCCGGCTTTGTGGACTGCAACATACTTCTCTCTTTGGGGCTGGGTCCACACCCAGCCTGCAGCTTTCCTTGGCAGGTATCTCACAACTCTGACATCTCCAACAGCTTAGGGGCTCCACCGAAATCCAGACTTCACTTTCACAGCTTCACACAATGGCCTATCTGGGGCTCCAGGCAGTGACAGCCCTGCCACATGTCTGGCCTCAGCAGCTTCCCTTAGCTGCAGAAGGAGATTCTGTAACCCCTTTCTTCTATCCTTGACTCTAAAGCTAGAACCATGTGGCAGAAGCTATCAAGTTCTGCTGCTTGCTGGGGTTGTAACATGCTTCCCCCTTGTTCAATTACATCTTCACCAGCTTCCTGGATTCCTTCACTGTTTAAGCTTGGCTGGTCTGGAATTCACTCCATAGACTGGACTGGCCTCAGATTCAGAGATCCGACTGCCTCAGCCTTCAAGTGCTGGGATTAAAGGTGTGTGCCACCACCACCTGGCACTAAGCTTTTCTTTAATTCCTTTTCACAAGATGAAAGCTTAGCTGGGTGGCGTCTTGCTCTGAGGTCACCACCCCCTTTACTCCACTTGGCACCAGGCTTCTCTTCAATCTGTTTACACTTCCTGATGCTCCTTTTCTTCTCAAACTGTACACTTTGCATTCTCCCTTACTCAGCTTGCTCCTTTTCATTATAAGTCTGCATAAGCATCCACACTAATAACCAAGCAATACAATCAATACTAGGCTGTCTGGAAATCTCTGCCAAAGCTGTTAATCCATAATTGTTCAATTTGGCCTCTGGCAGATTTTTTGGACAATGGCAAAAGACAGCCACATTATTCACCAAAATATCACAAGATCAGTCTCTAGGCCACATTAATTTTAATTAATTAATTAATAGTAATATTCTTTTCCTCTGAGCCCTCTTGAGCCAGGTCCCAACAGTTCAAATCACGGTCATCACCACTATCTTCCATGTTCCTACTGGTATGGCTCCTTAACACCACCCATCCCCACCCCCATCCCGATTAAAGCACTTAACTGATTTTCTAATCCAAAATCCCTAAATCCACATTCCTCCAAACAAAAGCATAGTCAGGCCTATCACAGCAGTACCCCAGTCCCCGGTACCAACTTCTGTCTTAGGGTTTTATTGCTGTGAAGAGACACTACGGCCACAACAACTCTTATTAAAAGAATAAAAAACAAGAAAAAACAAATCAAAACAGTTAATTAGGGCCGGCTTATAGTTCATTGGCTTAGGCTGTTATATCATTATAGCAGAAAGAATGACAGCGTTCAGACAGACATGGTGCTGGAGAGTAGCTGAGAATTCTACATCGGATCTGTAAGCAGCAGGAAGAAAGAGTACCCCTGAGTCTGGCTTGGGTATTTGAAACCCCAAAGCCACCCCCAATGATACACTTACTCCCAAAAGACCACACCTACTCCAACAAGGCCACACCCACTTCAACAAGGCCACACCCACTCCAACAAGACCACACCTCCTAATGCCATTTCCTGAGCATTCACCTATGAGTCTGTAGAGGCCGTTCTTATTCAAACCAGCCCAGATGCCCTCAAGAAGCAACTGGCAGGATAAAGCAGAAATTACTGCAGCACACTGACAAAAAACCAGGCAGTAACTGGGTCAGCTCCCCAGGTGGCAAGCCTTTGTGAGGTACCTTCAACTCCCTGCCTGGAGCATTCTGGCAGCCCCAGACCTGTGCTTAGGTGTCACAGGCTGCCCCTTTCCTGCCAGATCAGAGGGGCTGAGGGGATCTCAGCATGAGGAAGGCCATTCCTTCACCCCAGTTGCCAACCATCTTTCTGCTCTGTGGACTGTCCCCTTTCTCCATTCTTTCCTGATTAGGTAGGTCTTCCCTTTTGATCTTCTGATTCCTCTTGGATTGATCTGGAAGCAGACCAAGCTTCCCCAGACATCTGTTGTATAGCTGGTTCTTTTGGCATAAAAACCTTCCTCTAAGGGGGATGCTCATTTAGATACAGGATATTTACTGGGGGGGGGGGGGGGTTAAACAGCAAGATGTCTAAAGGAAGATGAAATACTCCATCTTGTAGGAAAGCTCCAGAAGCAAACAACCTAGAACAGCTTCAGGAAGTCCTTAAAGCCAACCAGATCCACGATCCCTCCCTCTCCTAGCTCAGTTGCCTGGAAAAAAAAGAGGAGACCATCTGAGCAGCCTCAAAGAAATGAAAACAATCTGAGCTTCCTGGGAGAGGCTCAGAACAACTGGACTACCTACAAGGGCACTCTCCAACCGGTAGAGCTGTCTCCAGGCTATACACTGCGTTCCCAGGTTCCAGTTTTTATGCGCTGTCACCCATTGTGATGGTTTGTCTGTGTTCGGGCCCAGGGAGTGGCACTATATGAAGGTGTGGCCCTGTTGGAGTAGTTGTGTCACTGTGGGCTTTAAGTCCCTCCTTCTAGCTGCCTGGTAGTCAGTATTCTGCTAGCAGCCTTCAGATGAAGATGTAGAACTCTCAGCTCCTCCTGTACCCATGCCTGCCTGGATGCTGTTATGTTCCCACCTTGATGATAATGGACTGATCCTCTGAACCTGTAAGCCAGCCCCAATTAAATGTTGTCCTTATAAGAGTTACCTTGGTCGCGGTGTCTGTTCACAGCAGTAAATCCCTAAGACACCAATCTTTTGGGGGGGGGGGGGCTTTGGTGACGCAGCTCTTTGAGTCACCCCTGCTCCTGTAAGTAACCATTCACTCATAGTCCTGTAAATAGTCCCCCATAAAACTCCCGGGTTCACCTAGTTGGACTTTGGTGGTATTCACACTTTGGTTTGTCATTAGTTCTCTATCTGGAGTGAATAGGAATAGTGTCACCCATATTTGACTCCTAAACAGGGACTAACAGAAGCAAAGATGAGTTGTAGAAGCGTGGTTTCACAGTCCTGGTTATGGGTACAGTACCCAAGGCATGCAACTGAGCGTGAAGCATGCCCGAGGAGAATCACAAGGCGGCTGCCTTTCCCTACGCTATGGGATAGTGTGCCTTCCTGCTGTGTCAGCATTTGCACGGCCCCTACAGCGGATGCTGAACAGGCAAAGGTGGCTAAGTGCTTTACCCAGAGGGAGGCCTGGGTTTGGAGTCTGGTGGGTGGGGGTGGGGTGGCATTTAGCGTAGGCTCCGCCCCACAGTTACCTGGCAACAGCCAAGTGTGCCTGACTCACTATAAAAGGGGCTGCTTGCCCCCTCCTTGCTCTCTTTTCTTCTCTTGCTCGCTTGCCCTCCCCCCTCTTCATATGCTCTTGGCTGGCCTCTACTCTCTCTCTCTCTCTCTCTCCCCCCCTTCCCTGTCTCTACTACTTCCTCAACTCCCCTCCCCATGCCCTAAATAAACTCTATTCTATATTATACCTCCGCGTGGCTAGTACCTCAGGGGAAAGGGATGCCTCAGCTTGGGCCCACAAAGACACTCCCTTCCCCCACACCATACAGCGCCGCCGCCTTCTCCTCCTCCTTCTTCTAATTTTATAAAACACAAAGTGAGGCTGTCTTCCTCTATATGGCATACCTGATGAGTGCGGCCCAGGGTGAGTCTACAGATGCACTTTAAAAGGACCGAAGGTTTAGAACAGAGTTTGCAGCCTGTGAGAGTAACGTGGGGAGAACGGGGTGGGGGTGTCAGCGGGTAGCCAGAGTTCCTGTAGCTACTATTATATACAATAAAACTATGTCTTAGTCTGAGAAGACTGCTCAGTGGGAACTTGCTTGTAGAAGAGAGCATGAGACAGAGACAACGTCTTGCTGTTTCTCATGCTCAGCAGAATACAAGGAAACAAGAGTCAAGTTACACCTGCTGACGCGCCCTTCCTGGAATTCAAAAAACTGAGAATCCACGGTAAGTGTTGGATAGTAAAGAAAAAATGAGATTAAAGTAATAGTAAAAATGTTAAGGAGACTTAAAATCATTTTCTGATGCCCAATTCAAACGGAACTGTGTTCAGGGGTTGAAGAAAAAGGCACAAAGGTCTGATACCCCACTGAGGCTAGAGGACCTGAATCACACTTCAGTGCTCCCCCTCCAAGGTCCAAGCACCGCTGTGGAAGAGCAGGTGGAAAGAAAGAAAGAGGCAAAGGAAGGGCTGGAGTGCTGTGCCGTGGTCTCCTCAAAGATTAAAACCTTCCATCTAAGAGCAAGGTCATCAAGACACTGGGTGTTTCCAGGGAGGTGGAAAAACAGGATTCAAAACGTTTGATCTGGCAAGGAAGCTCCTTAATATTGGGAGGTAAATAACCCAATACCTTCAGGAAGTCCCTGGTAACTGGCAAGATTCACTAGGCCTCTATGCTGGTTAGTTTTATGTCTACTTGATACAAGCTAAACTCATCGGAGAGGAGAGAATCTGAACTAAGAAAATGCCTCCACAGCAGGAGCTCTGAGTTTGAGGCCAGCCTGGTCTACAGAGCAAGTTCTAGGATAGCCAGGGATACTCAGAGAAACCCTGTTTCAAACTATTAAAAAATTAAAAACTTAAAAACAAACACAAACCTCACACCTTTAATCCCAGCACTCAGGAGGCAGAGGCAGTGTGAGTGTGAGGCCAGCCTGGTCTACAGAGCTAGTTTGAGGACAGCCAGGGCTACACAGAGAACCCCTGTCTCAACATCCCTTCACCCCCTAAAAAAGAGGAGAAAAAAAAAAAAGAAAATGCCTCCATAAGACCTAGCTTTAGGCAAGCCTGTAGGGCATTTTCTTAATTAGTGGTTGATGGGGGAGGACCCGACTGGTAGTGGGTGGGGCCATCCCTGGGCTGGTGGCCCTGGGTTCTATAAGAATATAGAGGCCTGTCAATAGCTCTGGGGACAGCCCAGTCAGCATGTTTAATAATTTCCTATGTACAGTTTTATACTATTTGATTTTATAAATTTATGGCATAATGTATAATTTTTTTCAATTTAAAAACTGTATATCTTTATTATTCTCCATTGCAGTATTACTGGGAGTTTTGTCTTGTTGGAAACAGGATCTCATCCTGTTATTCAGACTAAGCCTGGAACTCGTTATAAGCCCAAGGTGGCCTCTAAGTTGCCAGAGTCCTCAGCCTCAGAGTCCAGCTGAGAAGGAGACCACAGGCATCAGGTCCCCTGCAGCTGGATTACAGGTGGTTGTGAGCCTCTTGACACGGGTGCCAGGAACTGAGCTCCAGTTCTCTACAAGAGCAGAATGGACTCTTAACATGAAAGCCATCTCTCCAGCCCCATAGACACAAGCCTATTTTAATAGTTCCATATAACTGCAAATTTACAGGGGCTTTCTCTCATTTTTTTTTTTTTTTTATAAACCCCTGTTTTGTTTTGGTTTTTGGAGACAGGGTTTCTCTGTGTAGCCCTGGCTGTCCTGGAACTCACTCTGTAGACCAGGCTGGCCTCGAACTCAGAAATCTGCCTCCCAAGTGCTGGGATTAAAGGCGTGTACCACCCTTGCCTGACTAATTACAAACATCTTTGTACCTGCACTTTCTTTTTCTCTCATTTGATTCTTATCAGAATCTATCCTAAGAGTGAAATAGCAATAAGCATTATTTAACAATATCTTGGATTGGTGGGGTGTCTCAGCAGGTAAAGGCACTTGCTACCAAGCCTGAGCACCACCTGAGTTTGATCAGAGGCTCACACAGTGGAGAGAACCAACTCCCACAAGCCTCCACACACACACACTGTGGCATCTTACCACCTCCCACCACCACACTCAGAGTAAAATAAATAAAAATAAATTTTGAAAAAAATGTTTTAAAAACACAAAACAAACTCTCTGTAAGGATAATGTAAAAATAGGATTTTTAAAGAACTTCCCTGCAACAGACTCGGTGAAGCATGCCTATGATTTGGGTACTCAGAAAGCTGAGGCAAGCAGATGGCTTAAGATCAGCCGGACTAACAAGAGACTTTGTCAAAAAACAAACAAAATGAAAAACCACCAGGTGTGGTGGCACACACCTTTAATCCAAGAATTTGAGGAGCAGAAACAGGTGAATCTGTGAGTCTAAGGCCAGCCCTGTTCCACTAACTCAAGCCTAGTGGTGGTGGAACACTGAGTTCAAGGCCAGCCAGAGCTACACAGAGAAATCCTGTCTTGGGGGGGGGGGGAGAAGGGGGAGAGAAAAAAACACCTTGGTATCTCAAAAAATAAAATAAAACACAAAATGAACAAAAGAAAGCAAAAACCAAAGGAAGCCGTGGGAGGGGTAAAGGAAAAGGAAGGGAGGAAGGAGTTTTCCTCCTGTGACTTTTCTCCTTGTTCTTGGCCCTAGCTCCAAGACTGATGAACCTGGGGGCTGAGCACTTGAACTCTGTTCTGGTTGACACTGCCTTTAGCATGCACCATGATCCCGAACTCAGCAACAGTCTAGAGCGTACAGAAGTGACCTGCAAAACAATTTGGTCCATCTTACAGTGGAAACCATGTCTCCCAAACTTGAACTGCACAGGAATCTCTTGGGGGAACTTTTAAAATGAAGGTCTTGAGCTCAGTCCAGGGACACTCACCCACTGTCTCAGCACTTGGGAGGCAGAGGCAGGAGGAGCAAGGATTCATAGTTGTGTTCTGTTACAGTGAGCTCAGGGCCAGCCTGGACTACAGGAGAGCCCATTCTAACTAATTGATTGATTGATAAGATGCAGTACCAATGTGACAAGTCTGATGTGAGGTTGGAGACTGCATTTCTGACAGCTTCGAGGACGGTGGGCCACACTTTGAGTAACAAGAATGTAGACAGAAGTAAGCAAAACACTACTGGCTTTCAAGTTCCAGAAAATGAATTTTAATTTCCTGGGTAGTTAATGAGACGAGGGGCGTGTTCTTACAGAGAAACAGCCTGTGCAAAGATCCAGAAACAAGAAACTGCCTATTGTGTCTGAAGCACCAATTTCATTGAGCAGGAGCACAGAGAGACTTCCTAAGGGTCATCTGTGACAATGGGATAGAGGAGTGGAGAACATAGGTGAATCCAGACTACGTGACTGACTAGCTGTGGAAGGATGGACTTGACGTCATGGCCCCAGGCAAACAAGTAAGTAAAGAATCCAATGCTGAGCTTGGAGAGCTGACTCCACTGTTAAAAGCACGAACTGCTCTTGCAGACAACCAGAGCTGGATTCCCAGGGACCATATCAGGTAGGTCAAAGGTGCTTGTCACTGTAGTTTCAGGGCATCTAATGTCCTCTTCTGGTGTCTGTAATAATTTCAAGAGGGTTTCTCTGTGTAGCCCTGGCTGTCCTGGAACTCACTCTCTATGACCAGGCTGGACTCAAACTCACAGATATGCCTGCCTCTGCCTCCAGAGTGCTGAATTAAAGGCATGTGTCACATGGCCTGGCCATAGCCTATTTTCTTATACAGCCTAGGAGTCTTTGACCAGGGTTGGCACCACCTAGAATATGGTAGACTCTCCCAGGGCCTCAATCATTAAAAAAATACCCCCGAAGGCCATCTTACAGAGAGGTATGTCCTTGATTGAGTGCTTCTCTTCCTAGATGACTCGATCTTATATCAAGTTGGCAAAAATAGCTATCACAGAGTATCTGAACCAGAAGATAGTCTCCTGTGACCCTCAGAAAAAAAAGAAAGAAAAAGAAAATCTGCAAGCCCAGCATGGTGACACCCCGGCAATCCTAACACTTCTGAGACAAAGGCAGGAGGACCTCAGAAAAGCAGAGTCTCACAATGTAGCCTGAGCCTCAGACCATCAAAGACAAAAGCTACCAGCCTGTTGGAGATGCTTCTTAGGCACAGATGAAGGTGCACATCAGCACATAAGACCAGGCCCCAGACCTGGCCACCTTCCTCACACTAAAACCTGTAGCCAAATGTTCAGAGAACTTCATCTACCATTGACAAAGCCCAGAAGCAATCTAGTTGAGTCCAAATAAGTGAAGAGGGCAGAGCTATACAGAAGAAGAATATTTAGTAATATAAAAAATTAGCTACTTAGCCATAAGAAGGAAGAAGTTAAAAGTCTCATTGCTGAATAAGAGAAGCCAGTATGAAAAAATAAACACAGAAATGTAGAGATGATAGAACGGCTAAGGGATGCCCGGGGTTGCAGGGGAGGATGAAGCATAGAGATTTAGAGTATTCTCTATGAGTACAGAGTATTCTGTATGATACTGCAACGGCAGATAAAATTCATGATTGTACTTATCAAAACTCATAAAACTATACAAAGAGCCAACCTTGATGCCGGGCAGTGGTGGCGCACACCTTTAATCCCAGCACTTGGGAGGCAGAGGCAGGCCGATTTCTGAGTTCGAGGCCAGCCTGGTCTACAGCGTGAGTTCCAGGACAGCCAGGGCTACACAGAGAAACCCTGTCTCAAAACAACAACAACAAAAAAGAGCCAACCTTGACTCTTTACAAAAATCTAAAGAATCATCTAGAGCTTGGGGAATCCTAGAAAGGGACTCAGATTGCAACAAAAGAATGCCTATGAATATGTGCAGCCACTTCACTGAAGGGGGCAGGGCTGCGGGCAGAGCCCTGACCTAAGGGAAAACAGTTGTTGAGTGACTAGCATCTGTAGAGGCTAGAGGACACAGGCAGGCCACTGGAAGTGATGGAGTTGTTTCCTGTGTGGGTACAGACACTGCTATGCATGTATAATGGAGTGGAATAATCAAGTGTGTACCACGGGGGGGGGGGGGGGGGGGGAGAACGATCTGAATGTTGGGGTAGAAGTTCTCGGTTACCAAGGCAACAAGGCCAGGATGAACCAACCGTGTCAAGGACTAGAACTGATGAATCAGTATGGAGCAGTGTGAACCCGGGTCTAGCTTAACACAGCTGTGGATGGTTACACACAGAAATATTTTCATTCAGATACATGTATGAGGAGGGGTTAGTAAAGCATATTTTCATTTGTATGCTGAGATAGATTTAAAAAAAAAAAAGAAACAGCATCAGGATGGTGGTGACACACACCTTTAATCCCAGCACTCAGGAGGCAGAGGCAGGCAGAGCTCTGAATCTGAGGCCAGCCTGCTCTACAGAGTGAGTTCCAGGACAGCCACAGCTACACAGAGAAACCCTGTCTCAAGCGAAACAACCAGGCCAGTAACCATGACAATTTCTAGTGCTATTCCTAGTGGTTTCTGCTGCTGCTCCCTTCGGAGACCCGGCTGATTCTAAGACTGAAGCAGGCAATAGATAATATGAACCCGAAGCAGAAGCATCGTATAGAGCAAGAAAGTAACAAAATGCTTTGTTAAAAAACAGGAGTTGGAAAGTTGTCAGATGTGGTGGCACACACCTTTAATCTCAGCACTCCAGAGACAGGGACAGGCAGATGTCTGAGTTTGAAGCCAGCCTGGTCTACATAGTGAGTTTCAGGACAGCCAGTGATATGAAGAGACCCTGTCTCAAAAGAAACAGGACCTGGAGAGATGGCTCAGTGATTAAGAGCATTCCTTGCTCTTATAGGGGACCCAGGTTTAATTCCCAGCATCTGCAAGGCAGTTTGTAACTGCCTAAAATTCCAGTTCCAGGGTATCTAATGCCATCTTCTGACCTCTGAAGGCACTAGGCATACATATAGTACACAGACATACATGCAAGAAAATACCTATACATAGAAACAAATTTTAAAATTACATAAAAGATGTGTGCTTCGTGCTACTTTATTGGGGTCTATTATCTGCCACCCCTTCCACCCTTATTCTACCCCAACCCCTTCCAACCCCCAAACACCAGGGAGGAGAGAAAGAAGAAGGGAAAGGGAGTGTCGACCTCTTTAGACACCTCCTGCTGATTGGGAGCAAGTCCAATCTTTGTCATCAGGATATCTCCAACCAGCAGTCCAGCAAAACATCAACAGCAGGAAACAGCAGCAACAGCAGCGGCAGGGGGAGCAGCAGCGGCAGGGGGAGCAGCAGCGGCAGGGGGAGCAGCAGCCACCACAAGCCTTCATGGGCTCTTGCGTTTATACCCTCTTAAGAGTCCCCAGAATGCCAAACATGAACTATCCACAGCTGGCAAAAATCACAGCTGATGCAACCCCATATCCCACACCTGGGATTAACAAAAACATATTCGTAGAACACAACTGGGTTTTTTAAGAAACCAAAATTCTCACTACAAATAGATAAATAATGGATATATAATAAGTATAAACAATAAATAGATAAAATATATTTATATTTATAAAATAAATAAATTTTAAAAATCTTTTAAAACCTTTTTTAAATGTATGAATTTGAACATGGTGGCACATACCTATAATCCACCACTTGGGAGGCCAAATCCAAAGGTCTTTTAGGTTACATGGCAACTTTGAGGCTAGTCTGAGCTACACAGTAAGACTCTATCTGAAAATAAGGAATAAAGATAAAAGAATTTAAACATTTTATGAAAACATGTTACAAGGTCCAGCAGGAAAAACTCCCAATGTTTAAGACAGAAACGATTTTAACAGTGACAACAGAAGAACCAAGCAGCACTAGAGGTACAGTGCAGTGGTAGGGCACTTACCCAGCATGCAAGAGGCTGCGTCGAATTCCCAGAGCCTAGGAAAATAAAGAAGTGTTGGACTATAAACCCAAGTCTAAAATAAAGTCCGTTTGTGAGTGATGGTTGTAAACAGAGAACAGACAAATCACTCAGAGGAGAGAGGGAGGAATTGTCCACCCTAAAAGCATACCCACGGAGACTTTGGAGGTGTAGGTGCTTAAGTGTTTTAAGGTACCAAACTGGGCCTAGAGTAGAGAGTTAATGATTGGCGGTGTCTTAGAGAGGAGGACAGAGAATGAAGCAGACCGCCTATGAAGGTGGAGTTGTGCTGTCACAGGCCCAGGGATAACTAGGGCCACAGCAGCTATCTGGAAAGAGTTATGGAGTGCTCCCTCAACTCCAGAGGGAGCACAGCATTACTGATGCCTTGACTTCAGACTTCTAGTTTCCAAAATTGCCAGAGAATAAATTCTGATGTTTCAGGTCTCCTTCCAATTTGTTGGGGTTGTTTTGTTTGTTTGTTTTGTTTTGTTTTTTTGTTTTGGTTGGTTTTTGGTTTTTCAAGATAAGGTTTCTCTGTGTAGCCCTGGCTGTCCTGGAACTCACTCTGTAGACCAGGCTGGCCTCGAACTCAGAAATCCGCCTGCCTCTGCCTCCCGAGTGCTGGGATTAAAGGCGTGAGCCACCACTGCCAGGCTCCTTCCAATTTGTTATAGTTGCCCCAGGGAAGAATCACCGAGAGAAGTCTAAAAAAAAAAAATTGAAAATACATTGATCTCAAGGAAGGGAGCACAGTGCCCTGCTCAGTGGTGTAGGTGGTGCAGAGTGGCTTCTTTCCAAAACATACAACAGGGAAAGTGAAGGGAAACAAGGAAGTTTACACCAGAGCCCCTGACAAGCACTGCATCAGTCTTATAGCTGGGATGCCAAGCACGGCCTCAAAGGGAGCCTGTAGTAAGAGCTCAGTCCACAATGGATGGGGAGAGGTTCTGGGAACTTTAGGAGGCAAAGCTAGCTGAGGAAGTAATCATTGGGTGTGTGTTTTGGGGGGCTATATCTTTTCTCAGGTACCTCTCTCTACTCCCTGTCGGCCAGGAAGTGAGTAGATTCCCACTGCCATGATGTTCTGGCCAGGGGTCAAGGCCAGCTAACATCAATAGTCAACATCAAAAACATGGTACTAGCTGGGGATCTTGCTCATGAGTAGATCATTTACCAGGCATATGCAGAGCCGTTGGTTCTAACTGCAGCACTGAATGCGCGCGCTCTCTCTCTCTCTCTCTCTCTCTCTCTCTCTCTCTCTCTCACACACACACACACACACAGGAGAGAGAGACAGAGTCAGAGAGATAGAGAGAAATTTGTGTGCTTGATATAACATGATAAAAATGGCAATTTGGTGACCTCCTTTACAATAACTGAACATACTAAAGATTACACCAGTGTTTCTCAAAACAGTCACAGTCAGGCCTGGAAAAATGACTCAGCAGTTTAGATCACATGTTATTCTTACAGAGGACCCAGGTTGGATTCCCAGCACCTACACGGTGACCCACAAACCATTTGCTTCTCCAGTTCTAAGTGTCCAATGCCTCCTGGCCTGTTCAGTGACCACACACGCACATGATGCACAGACATAAATGGAGGTACAACACTCATACATATAAAATAAATCTAAAACTGTCAAGGTCGAGCTGTGTGGGACATACTCATAAGTTCAGTAGGAGCACCAGGAATTCGAGGCCATCTTGGGCTATATGAAACTACACCTCAAAAAAGCAAACAAACCTTGTCAAAATAACCTAAAGCAAGGAAAGTCAGAGAAACTGTCTTAGCCAAAGAGAAGCGCAGGCAAAATGGCAGTTAAATGCAATGAAATAGCTTGGTAGGTAGGCCCTTGGAATAGGATGGAGATGTTGGGCCAACTCCCAAGAGGTCATGACCAACAAGGGTGCATCAGTGTGGGTCCTGTGCTGATACACAGAGAACCAGTGTTGATGCCAACAAAAAGGGATCTGGGTTGAGGCCTTGTAGGGCCTGCATCTCGATTTCTGTATAAGCTGTAGTTCTAGAGAGTAAAACACAGTCTGAAAAATTAAGTACTGCAAAAATGGAGACACTTAAAATGTTCATCTTCTAATGTGCCCATTTCCAAAGGGAACCATTAACACATCTGGTGGATGCCCAAACCGGGAAATCTTTCTGAGGTGGATTGTGGTGGCTTATGCCTGTGATTCCAGCACTCGGGAAATGTATTCAGGAGGATTGCTACAAGGCCAAGACCATCTGGATCTCCATAAGCTGGTTCCATAAAGCCACCTAGTAAAACGGAGTGGTGAGACAGACACAGAGAGAAACAGTAGTGGCTTGTAGTCCACTAGTTCCTAGCTACATTGCTGCATGCACAGGCCACGGGTCATTAAGCCCAGGTCATCAGGTCATGGATAAGAAATCCATTACCTGCTCAGTCTTCCAGAGAATGAAATGTGGATGCTCCCATTCCACAGATGGAAAGAAAAAGCCCTGAGTTTGAGTATTTTACCCAAAGTCACACAGTATTTAACTTGAAAGATAAAACATAATCGATATCTACTTGGTTCTAGATCCGTGCTTTTGTTGTTTGGCTGGTCATTCAGTCTTGTGGTTGTGGTTGGGGAGGGTACGTATGCCTGTGTGTTCATCTGGGTTTAAAAGATAGAGATGGGACCCAGAGTCAAGTGGGCGCCTCTGTACCTGTGCAAGTAGAAAAGGGCACTTCTGGTGACAGTCTCAGCAGTCAACTCACCTTATTGAGACAGGGTCTCTCACTGGCCTGGAGTTGGTGGATTATGCTGAGCTGTCCAGCCCAGGAGCCACAGAGTTGTCTTGTCTCTGTCTCCCCAGCACTGGGATTACTTCTACTCACCCACCACACCCAGCTTTTATGCATGTTCTGGGGATTGAACCCAGGTCTTCAGGCTTCTTGTTCAGTGAGCACTTTTCTGACCCAGCTATTGCCCCAGCCCATTTTTTAGTTCTTGCTTGCTTCCTTCCTTCCTTTCTTTCTCTCTTTCTTTTTTTCCTTCCTTCCTTCCTTCTTCTTTTAGTGTTGTTTTTTTTGGGGGGGGGGTGGCAGGTGGTTTTGGTTGGGTGTGTATGTTTCTGTCCCACCATTCTGGTCCTACAGATTGAATTCAGGACTTCAGGCTTGGTTACAGGCCCCTTTAATGTACCATGTCACCAAGATCCTTTTGCATCCAGTTCCCTTATGCTAAGAAAGAATACAGGCAAGGGCCACCAGACTTAGCTTTGAGTCCATCTTTGTGACCAGTATGAACCTGCAGAAACTACTCAGAGGTTCTGCTGGAAACAAAACTTACAAATATCTTGCCTCCATTTCCTCATGCATGAAAAAAATCCTCATGAGTAAACGTATACGTCATGATGATTTAGTAGCCTATGAAAAACTTTTGAAGTGCAAATAGTGTCTGTACAAATAGACAGGTAAGTAGCCCACATTCAGAGTTCTTTGAGGTCATATCCAACAACAGGCTCTTGACTGACCAGCACAAGGCTGTACATGTTGACAGGAGAATTTGTCCTCCTCTTACTTTAATAAGGGGATCTAGACAAAGAATATGCATATACCGTGTTCTTGCTGACAGAAAAGCTACAAAGCCAATTATTTTGAATTTTTAAATTTTGTTTGTATGCCTATGGTCCAAGTACACGTAGTGCCCACAGAGGCCAGAAGAGGGCATCAGATTCCCTGGCACTGAAGTTACAGCCTGTTGTGAGCTGCCATGTGAGTTCTGGGAATGGAACCCAGGACCTCTGGAAGAGCAGCTAGCTCTTAACTGATGAACCATCTCTCCTGCCCCCAAGATGCTAATTTTTTTTTTTTTTTACAAACATTTCCAATTCAAGATACCTCCAATAAAACTCTGGGTTCCCAGTCTTATGACACACTGGAGACTCTGATATCATTGAGCACATGTCCCCCAGTACCACAGTCACCAGAGTTGAGAGACCCTTCAGAACACTGCCTTCTGAGGACAGTCTCCACCACTCCTCACTGGACCCCAACGTGAAGGCCAGGTGACTGGCAAGATTATTGTTGTCTTTTTACTATGAAAATTTTCAAATATACACAAAAGCAAAAGTAAGTGAATAAGTGAATCCTGTATTAGTTTATTTTTCTCTTAAAATTTTTTTAGGTTTATTTCTTATATATGTGTAGTTGTTTTCTTTATCTGTAACATACTGTGTGCATACTTGAGATCTACGGAGACCAGAAAATGGCATCAGATACCCTGGAAGTAAGTCACAGTTGTGAGCCGACTCTTCAGGCCCTGTATTACTTTTGTAGAACATCTGCAACAGATTCCCCCAGAGCAAGCCTCTGTCCACTCATGGTTCTAGAAGCCAAACGTTCAAGTGAAGATGTCATTCGCATCACACTCTGAAAAGATTTTCAGACTTTGCTTCTGGTCATACACATAAATGGGCTGGAGAGATGGAGGTCGGTTAAGAAGCACTGGCTGCTCTTCCAGAGGGCCCAGGCACCCGCATGACAGCTCACAACTGTCCATAGTTCCAGGACATATGACACCCTCACACAGAAATGCATTCAGGCAAAACACCAATGCCCATAAAATAAAAATAAATTATTTTTTAAAAAAAGAAATTTTGTGTGCATGTAATATTTTCTCTCTGTAGATAATTATTTCAATTACTTAACAGTATTGTGTTTTTTGCTTGTTTGAGGTTGTTTTAAACAAGATCTCATTAGGTAGCTCTAGTTGGTCTGAAACTCACTATATAGACTAGGCTGGCCTTGAACTCACAGTCCCACCTGCCTCTGCCCCCCACCCCCCTCCATGCACTTGCATCTCTGGTCTCTATTTTGTTTTGGAGATGCTCAGTAAGCGCTTCTTGTTCTTAGCATTCCAACTTATCATCCTGACTCCCACGAATGTTTACTGGCCTCGCTGTATGTAGAAGGAAGGGTAGGTAACCCTCTGCCTTGGTCCCAGAACACCTGTGTCCATTACTTTGTAAACTGTCAGCATCTTCTGGGTGTTGCTTTCGGGGAGAAGCTTGGCTCTAGAGTGCTAGAGCCTGGGTCAACGCTAAGCAGTCATCAAAGGCTACGAAAGCAGTGCCCAAGCCTGTATGGCCGGAGCAGGGGTCTACACACTTCTCTGGATTCTGAGCCACTCTCCAGTGAGCAAACTGTGGCTGCTGGCCAGGCTGCCATCCCAGCTATTCTTTCCTTCCTCACAGCTCCTTAACTATATGAAGGAGTGGGCTGTAGAGATGGGTGCTCTTCTAGAAGATGGTAGATCTGACACTGGCCTCTTTGGACACTGCATACATATGATGCACAGACATGCATACAGGCAAAGCATGCATACACATCAGACAAAAGTAAAATAAAAATACCCCCTAGAACCATAAGCCAAAATAAACTCCCCCCAAAATAAACTTCGGGCTTCAGAGTTTTATCACAGCAAAAGAAAAGTAACCAATACACCCAGGTTCAGGGCGAGACTTTGCTTCAAAGGCATAGAGAGAGTGAGGAAGAACATACAGCACCCTCTTCTGACCTTTGTGTGGGTGCACACACTCCTGCATTCACAGTCATGTACACACATACACAAATAAGCAAACCTTTAAAATGTGTTTTCTGTTCATGCATATACGTTTATGCCACATATATACAGGTGTTCTTAGAGGCCAGAAAAAAAGTGCCAGATCCCCAGAGCTGGAGCTTCAGATGATGTTGAGCCAAACTTTGTCCTCTGGAAGAGTAGTGAGTGCTCGTAACCACTGAGCCATTTCTCCACATTCTAGACAATCTCTTTTAAAAGAAAATGTTGCGCCAGTTGTGATGGCACATACCTTTAATCCCAGCACCCAGGATGCAGACACAGGTGGTTGTCTTTGAGTCTGAGGTCAGCCAAGGATACTTAATGAGATCCTGTCTCCAAAAGAATAAAGGGGTGGGGGTGGGGTGGATGATTCAAATGTCTCTGCCTTTACACTCTCTTGTGCACACTACTGTGTGTGAGTGCATGTGTGCATTCATGTATGTGACCACTCGTGTTCACATGTATGTGTGTATGTGTGTGTGTGTAGCTCTATACAATTTTATAACATGTGCAGCTTCATGTAACTCCAGTCAGTATACTTAACTACAGACCACAAAGCAGTCCTGTGCTACTCTTTGTAGCCACACCTACCCTACCTCTATCCCACAAGCCCCGGCAACCACTAATTTTCCCTCCACCTCTGTAATTACAAAAGTCACATAAATAGACTCATGGAGCATGCATACTTTTGAAGTTGACTTTTTATTATTGTTACTCAGCATACCTTTTCTAAGGCTCATCCAAATTACTATGTATATTGACTACGGTTTACATTTTATTTTTTATATTTTGTTTGTTATTTATTTTTGCTATAGTGAGTTGCAGTCCGTGGTTTGGGTGTATCATATACATTGGAGTGGTGTCCAGTTTGGATCTGTTATAGATAAAGCTGCTATGAGCTTTTGTTGATGTGTTTCTGAAAAAAATTAATATTTCTAAGCTATATGCCTAAGATCGTAATTTTGGATCATATATCTAAATGCATTTTTAGTTGGTTCCCCCCCCCTTTTTTTTTTCCCAAGACAGGGTTTCTCTGTGTAGTCTTGGCTGTCCTGGAACTCACTCTGTAGACCAGGCTGGCCTCGAACTCAGAAATCCGCCTGCCTCTGCCTCCCAAGTGCTGGGATTAAAGGCGTGCGCCACCACTGCCCGGCGTGCATTTTTAGTTTTTAAAGACACTGCTGAACTGTTTTGGCGGAAGGGCTGGGTCCTTGTATAGGCTCCCTAGCAGTACCGGAGCCATGCTCTTCCTTAATACCGTGTAGTGTTATTGTGTTAGCCATCTCATTCATCAATACACAACATTAAAACTGTAGTCTTCATTTGATCTTCTCTAGTAGCTGGTGACCTTGAACATCCTGCCCATACCTTTAGATGAAATGTTAGTGAATTTTCTATTGTGCTGTCTGTTTTTAATTATGTGCATTTGTGCATGGGGAACAGAGGGGTGTGGGCATAAGTGCAGTGCTCAACGAGGTGCTCAGCGGAGTTCATCAGCTCCCCTGGCGCTGGAATATGGGTGGTATGAGCCTCCTGATGGACGCTGAGAACTGAACGATGGTCCTCCGGGAAAGCACCTTGTGCTCTTAAGAGATGCTAAGCCATCTCTCCAGCCGTTTAAATGGACAGTTGTGAAAATAATTCTTTTTGTCTTGAGGAGGGGCACCCTTGTGCATAAGTATAGAGACCAGAGGAGCATGTGGGATTTATCACACATCCGCATTCCCTTCAGATAGGTTCTCACTGGACTTAAAGCTTTTTCCACTAGACCATCAGCCAGCAAGCTCCAAGGAACTATCTGCTGCTGGCCACCAGTGCTGGGATTACAAGCTTGCACAAAGCCATACCCAGCTTTTTATACCTGAGACTCTGATTCAGGCTCTCATCTGACAAAGGCACACTCTTGGCCTCTGTGATGGTTTGAATAGGTTTGGCCCCCATAGATTGAAGTGTTTCAATGCTTGGTCATAGGTATTGGTACAGCTAGGAGGTGTGGCCTTATTGGAGGAGGTGTGGCCTTATTAGCGGAGGTGTGACCTTACTAGAGGAAGTGCGTCATTGTGTAGGCAGGCTTTAAGGTCATCTATGATTAGGCTCTGCCCAGTGTGGATGATCTTTTCCTCCTGGCTGCCTGTGGAAGGCAGTTTTCCTCCTTCCTGCCTGCAGATCAAGGTGTAGAACATTCAACCTCCTCCAGCACCATGATTGCCTACATGCTGCCGTGCTTCCCGCCATGATGACAGTGGACTAAACCTCTGAAACTGTAAGCCAGCCCCAATAAAACGTTGTCGTAAAAGTTGCCTTGGTCATGGTGTCTGTTCACAGCAATGGAGCCCTAAGACATCCTCTGAGCCACACCCCAGCCCCTGAAAACTCTATTATAGATACCACTCCTCTGTCAGATATGTGACTTACAAATCATTTCCCCCAGGCCACAATTTTTCTCTTCATTCTTTCAACAGTCATGCGTACAGAATTTTAAAATTCAAGTTAGTTCAGCCTCCCAGTGTCTCCTCGTATGGGCCATACACTGTTGGAGTCACACCTAGTCCCTCAGCCCAAGATGTCCTCAGCATTTCCACATTTTTTGCTTTGCATATAAAAGCCTATGATCCTTTTAATAATTTTATGGGCTTTTAACTTTAGAATTTGACTCTTCTTTTTCGTTTTGGTTGGCAACATTTCTTGGGAAAAAACTCTCTCCACTGTGGGCTTGATTTTGTTCCTTTGTTCAAAAACAAACTGGCCACAAGGTGGAGAGGTAGCCCAGTGGGCAAAGCACTTACTGTGCGAATCTGACAACCAGGGTTCAAACCCTGAAGCCTGCCGGGCGTGGTGGTGCACGCCTTTAATCCCAGCACTCAGGAGGCAGAGGTAGGCAGATTTCTGAGTTCGAGACCAGCCTGGTCTACAGAGTGAGTTCCAGGACAGCCAAGGCTATACAGAGAAACCCTGTCTCGAAACAAAGCAAAACAAAACAAAACAAACCCTGAAGGCTACATGAAGGTGGAAGGAGGGAGTTAAGGTCGTGAAGTTGTCTTCTCGTCTCTTACTTGCTCTATGGCATGGGTGCACCACCCCATGCATCACGCGCGCGCGCGCTTGCCTTTCATGGATTGACAAGGGAGACAGGAAGGGGTCGGAGCTGGCTGGGGTTTGGTGTACAGTGCATGCTTAACCTAACGGGGAAATCCCAGAACCACCAAAGTTCCCATCAAGTGTGTTTGTATAGCTGTGGCGCCCAGAGCTCGATTTGTCCCATTGTCCCATTGGTTCCTGCAGGGCCACGTGGTCAGCCTTGACTCCTCCTATTTGTCAGAAACCTTCGGCTCCTACAGTGCCCTGAGCCTTACAAATAACTTAGCCTGAACCATACAAATAAGTTAGCAAGTCTTGTAACATTGAAAGAAAGCTTACTGGGTTTTGATTAGGACTTTTGTTAGACAGAGACATGAAGGTACAAGAAGGGATCACTGCCTCGAGTCTTCCAATTCAGGGACATGGAATGTCTATCCTTCTTTGACTTTCTTCCTCAAAAGGTTGTAATTTCCACCAGAGGAATATTGATTTTTTTACAAGGCTAATACCAAAGTATACCATGTGTGCACACATGATGAAGGGTGTGCAGGTGTGCGTGTGCGTGAGGAGGCCAGGGGCCTATGCTTCACTTGCTTTCCATTTTATTTAAAGAGCTGTCCTTTAAAACAGTTAACTGTTTTACTTTATGTATAACAAGTTTACATATCAAATAACACTATAATAGTGATTTGTATAGTTTTAGAAGATAAAGGAGACATTATTTATTTATTTTTGAGACAGGGTTTCACTATGCAGCCCAACCTGTTCTGGAACCAGCTGTGTAGATCAAGCTGGCTTAAAACTTACAGAGACCTTCCTGTCTTTACCTCTTAAATGCTGGGATTAAACGTATGTGCTGTCACCTCCCAGCGATCTCTCCGCTCCTCTCTCTCTTTCTCTCTCTCTCTCTCTCTCTCTCTCTCTCTCTCTCTCTCTCTCTCCCTCTCTCTCTCTCTCTCTCTCTCTCTCTCCTTAAGATAGGGTCTCACTATGTAGCCTTGCCTGGTCTGGAACTCTCTGTATAGACCAGACTGGACTTGAACTCATAAAGGTCTACCTGCCTCAACCTCCTGGTCCTGGGGTTAAAGGCCTGTGCCACCACACCTGGCTCTGGCTCATTTTTAAAGACAATAGTGTGCAGGATAATTTTATGTCAACTTGACACAAGCTAAAGCCATCAGAGAGGACAGAGCTTCAATTAAGAAAATGCCTCCATAAATTCAGGATGTAGGTAAGCCTGTAGGCCATTTTCTTAATTAGTGATTGATGGGGAGGGCCCAGCCCATTGTGGGTGGGGCCATTCCTGGGCTAGTAGACCTGGGTTCCATAAGAAGCAGGCTGGTGGTTGGTGGTGACACATACCTTTGATCCCAGCACTAGGGAAACGGAGGCAGGTGGGACTCTGAGTTCAAGGACAGCCTGGTCTACAGAGTGAGATCCAGGACAGCTAGAGTTACACATAGAAACCCTGTACTGAAAAACCAAAAAAAGGAAAAAAGACAAGACACAAGAAAATGAAAAACAAAGAAAGCAGGCTGAGCACATAGGGAGCGAGCTGGGAAGCAGCTCCCTCCATGGCCTCTGCCTCAGCGTCTGCCTCTGGTCCCTGCCCTGTGTGAGTTCCTGTCCTGACTTCCTCTGGTGACAAACTGTGATGTGGAAGCATAAACTGAATAAACCCTTTCCTCCCCAAATTGCTTTGGTCATGATGTTTCATCCCAGCAGTAGTAACCCTATTGACTTTCAAAAATAATTAACTTACATATTTTAAATAAACCTCAGTTGGTCTTTCTACACTTTGTTGTATCCAATTTGGCAAAATTCTAAGGAATTTTGCATATTTTTTATATTTATTTAGTGTGGATGTGGGTGGATCTGGGTGTCACACACACTCACACACACACACACACACACACACACACCTGTGTGCCACAGCACATGTGTGAAGGTAAGGGGACAATTTATGAAAATCAGTTTTCTCTTTCTACTGTGTGGATTCTGGGGATCAAACTCAAGTCACCAGACGTGATAGCAAGAACTTTTACCCACTAAACTATCTCAATAGTCTAAAATTTTGAAGTTTTTTGTGCTTCAACTTATGAGAAATATTGGTCTATAATTTCCCTCTAGCCTGTCTTTGCATTGAGTGTCAGAAGAGACCCTCTCCTCTTTTGTATTCAGAAAAGAGTGGATAAACTTGATATATATAGGTTTTTTGAGACAGGGTCTTTCTATGCAGCCCTGGGCAAACTCACAGAGAAACACCTGCCTCTGCCTCCCTCATAATAAATAGATATCACTTTTTAAAAAAATTCTGTAGTTTGTTTTGTGACTCAGATATGGCTTATGGTCTTTGGTGCCCACATTTATTGGGTATTTGGAAATATATATATATTTGTGTATATATATTTTTCTGCTCTTGCAGGATGGAGTGTTCTAAAAACAGCCATTAGATTCTAGTTATTGGTGCTGTTGAATTCTCTATTTCTGAAAGGCTTACCTTCTCTCTCTTTTTTTTTTAATCTCGTGTGTATGGATGGATGTTTTGCCTGCATGTGTATCTGTGCCCCACATACATGCAGTGCCCATAAAGGCCAGAAGAGGGTATCAGATGCCCCAGGGACTGGAGTTACAGATAGTTATAAGCCACCATGTGGGTTCTGGGAATTGAACCCTGGTCCTCTAGAAGAGCAGCCAGTGCCCTTAACTACCTAGTCATCTCTCCAACCCTGACTGAGGCTTCTGATTAACATACTTCTCAATTCTATATATTCTACTTCATTGATTTTAATAATCAGTATTTCTTTGCTGACATTTTTGTATTCATTCATAATTACTCCTTAACATCTTTAGGATGGGTACTTTGGCATCTGTATCAGATCCAGCTGTGGTGATGCACTCTTTTAATCCCAGGACTTGGGAGGAAGGCAGGAGACTCTGTGAGTTCAGGCCAGCCAGTGAGACCTTGTGTCCAAAAAGGGGGAGAGACTGGGGTATATAGCTCAATAGGTAGAATGCTGGCCTAGAATGCACAAGGCCATGGTTTTGAGCCCCAGCACTGTATACTAGCATGGTGACACATGCCTATAAGCCCAGAACTAAGAAGGTAGAAGCTGATGGATCAGGAGACTAAGGTCATTATCAACTTTGGAGAAAGTTTGAGTGTAGCCTGGACTACCTGAAACCCTGCCTAAAACCAACCAAAACAACCCTGCCTAAAACCAACCAAAGCAACCAACCTAACATGTTATAAAGTGCTGGAATGGTCAATGCTGTTATTTTTTTCCACACAGTAGATGAAAATCTTGATAAGCCCACAGTTGAAAGCAGCCCATTGCTACCCTTTCATCAGGTATAGCTGCTGAGCGTGGCTGTGCCTCCATACTGACCACGAATGCGGTGGTTTTCAACCTGTGGGCTGCAACCCCTTTGGGGGTCACATACCAGATATCTTGTATATCAGATATTTACATCACGATTCACAGCAAAATTACAGTTATGAAATTAGCAACAAAATAATGTTAAGGTTGGGGATCACTGTGACATGAGGAACTGCATCACAGGTTTGCAGCATCAGGACGGCTGAGGAGGACCTCTACTCTAGTGCAAAGGCTTGTTTACGCTCTGACTGAGAATGACACCTGGTGCAGGCGTCCGCTGACACATGACACACACACCCGTCTGCCTTGGCCCCTGTTTACTGCCCTGCCCACCTTCTTACACCTGGGTCTGCTGCGGGTTACTCACCCACGTGACAGCCCTGCTTACCTGCTGCTTTAGCGTGCTTGCTCAGCTGTTACCTGCTCTGTCCTTTATACAATTTATGTGAATGTATTTATGTGCTGCGTGCGTGCAGGTGCACTGGTGGAAGCCAGAAAACAATCTCTGGTATAATTTTTCAGGTACCATTGGGGGGAAGGGTGTCAGTGTCTCTCCATGGGAGTCTGGAACTTGTCATATCAGTGAGGCTGGCTTGCCAGTGAACCTCAGGGAGCTGCTTGTCTTTCTCTCCACAGCACTAAACTCTAAGCACAGACCACCACTGTGTTTTGGGGATCAAATTCTGGTTCTCAGGCTGATATGGCAAGCACTTTACCAGCTGGGCTGCCCCCCCAGCACCGCCCACCCCATTTTGAGAAAGGGTCTCACTTTGTAGCCCTGGCCGACCTCAAATTCAGTACCCTCCTATTTGCAGCCTTCTGCATGCTGGGTCACACTTGTGTGCCACAGTTAATTGTCACTAACACAATGCCACACTTCAGTGACTACAAGTTTACTCAATTCCAGGCTTATCTGTGTATACAGTTCTACCAGACTGATACAGTCTGCTAGGGTCCGCTGGTGGGGGGAGGAGGATTCTGAGTGTGCCCAGTCCCAGGACCAGCAGTCAGATCTCCTCTCATCTCTGCCTTCTGCCTCATGCCTGCTTGTCTGGCAAGAGGCCCTGGCCACACCTCTGACAGTTGCCAGCATATTTCCTATAATCTGCACATTTTTGTGGAATTTCCCCCCTTCGCTTCCATGTCACTCTGGAAGGAAAATAGGTTAGAGAACATGTCGTTCACAGCCTATGTGTGGTGCTCTGTGCACGGTCTCCTCCGCCACCATTTTGGCAGGTGGTGAGCCAGAAATGTCTTTTTTTTTTTCTTTTCCTTTTTAAAAAAGCATTTACTTTATTTTTGTGTGGTGTGTGTGTGTGTGTGTGTGTGTGTGGTGGAGTGTGTATGTGCTTGTGTGTAGGTGGTGTGGGGTGTGGGGTGGTGTGCAAGCTCACAAGATCCACAGTCCATCTTTGAAGGTGGAGGACAATTTGAAGGAGTCTCTCCATCCACCATGTGGGTTACAGAGATTGAACTCAGGTCTTCAGCCCTGACAGCAAGTACCTTTACTGGCTGGGCCATCTTGCCATCCCTGAGGCTGAATTTTAAACTAGTAGATGCTGGCTCTGTGGGTGGCCTGCTCAAGAACTTCTGGAGGAGGGGGGCACCCTGAGTCTGGTGCTGAGGAAAGAAGAACTGAGTTGAGGGTCGCCAAATTCAGCATCCAGATAGGCCTCTCCCCTCTATGCCTGACCTCCATGTGACAGTCCTACAGGGAGACGCACAGAGGCCTGTGGGTTGGATCTTCTGCTTCCACACTGGACACTCTTTCACTCTCTCTGCATGCTCCCAACTGATCTATGGAGTGTCTCTCTCTCTCTCTCTCTCTCTCTCTCTCTCTCTCTCTCCCTTCCTTCCTCCCTCCCACCCTCCCTTCTTTCTTCTCTCCCTCTCTCCCTCTCTCCCTCCCTCCTTTCCCCTTCCCTCCCCCTCACTCCCCTCTTCCTTCCCCCCTCCTTCCCTCCCTCCCCCCAGCGCTTCCCAAGTGGAGTAAGACAGACAGACAGACAGACAGACACACACACACACACACACACACACACACACACACACTTCCCCCACTTCTCCTTCCCAACCCCCTCCCAGTTCAGTTCCTGATTTGAACTAAGATCTGTGGAGACATACATACCTCACTAGAGACATCTCATAAAAGCTGCTGAGCACATTCTGAGTGGGGTTCCTCCTATTGCATCAGAATCATTCCAGTGTTGGTTAAAGTTATTGGGCTGTAGCCCAACTCTAGGCAGGGCCAGGAGTCAACAACATAGAAGTTTACAGAGTCACCCACACGCGGGTGGTGGAAGGCAATTTCCCCCATGATCTGGTCTCCCCATAATGGATTCTTGTTTCTCCTCCAGTGTGGACTCCAGCATCACCTCTATCATGAAGCTTCCTAGATTCACCCACAAAGAATTCTTTGTCTCACTTCACATTCCTCAGTGCCCCCCCCCCCCTGCATGTGGTGGATGCTCGAATTTAAAAATAAAAACAAGGGGCAGGGGAGATGGCTCAGCTGGCAAAGTACCTGCCAGGCAGCCTAAGAACCTGAGTTCAGAAAACCACACCCACAAAAAAAGCCAGGCAGGGCTTGGAACCCCAGCTGGGGACAGGGATGGCTGATGGGCAGATCTCTGGAACTCACTGGTCAGCCAGCCTAGCCTAGTAAATAAGCTTTGGGGTTTAATGAGAGACTCTTGCTCATCCGTGTTCGTTGCTGCTCTATTCATAATAGCCAGAAGTTGGAGCCAGCCTAGACATCCCTCAACAGATGACTACATAGTGAGAAGGATGTAGCTGTTCAGCTGTTAACCAAGATTATGAAGTTTGCAAGTAAATGGATGGAGACAGAAAAAAAATAATCCTGAGTGAGGGAACCCAGACTCCACAAAACAGTATGTGTTCTCACACATGTGATGTTATCGTTCAAGCTTTCAGTATGTGTGCTACAATCCAAATAACCACAGAGGTTAGGTACCTGGTAAGGGACCAGGTGGGAGGAGAGGATCTCCTAAGTAAGGGGAAATAGAGTTAGTGCTGTGGAGAGACAAAGGAGAACACTAAAACAAGAGGAATAAGTAGGGAGGGGGAAATGGAAGAGAAGGGTGGGGGGGGACACGGAGAGACAAGCTAACACTCAAGGCCATTTGAAAAACCATATGGACACCTGCTGCTACAGAAGCTTCCTGATATATATATATATATAAATTTATGAAAGGAATCTAAATAATTACCAAATAATAAGGGAGGTAGTGTCCTGATTAGACATGCTATCTCTCCAAATAAAACCTCCAGAGTCAGGAATGGGTTATATCTCAGAGTCTTTGGCCAAAGGGAGCCCATGGAAACTCCCAAATATCACAGGCTATTGGCAAGATTGTCAATTGCTCCCCATAACCTGATGGTAACCCTAATGCTGAAGATAACACTGTCATCAGACACGAAAGAGTCAAGCTGGTGCCTAACTAGAGGCTTCACCCCTACTGAGTAGTATTCATGGTGCTGGAAGGTACTTCATACATTACTGGAGGAGACAAGAAATCATCACTATCACCCAGCTACAAACCCTGAGACCTACAATAGTGGCCTGCCGGCAGGATATACCATTGCAATAGTGGCACAAATGTTTTGGGAGATACCAACCACTTTTTGCTTGGATTTAAGGCCCATTCCATGAGATGGAGCTCATACCTGTCATGTGACCAAGAACCCGAGACTAAGCAGGTCATGGCCCACGGGAAAACCCAAGACTACTATTCTGCTAAAGGAACATAGAGATGAAGTGAGTCTTCATGACACACTGCTGTACCGTACATCGGTGCCTCATTCAACCTTTATGAAAAAGACTTCTTAATGTAGATGGTAATTGACACAGAGACCCACAACTGGACAATACAGAGTGAGAGACATTGTATCCCTCAGTCCTAAATGGGATGTCTTCAACAAATCCCTTCCCCCAAGCCCCAAAGATCTATTCTGAAGAGGAGACAGAAAGATTCTAAGAGCCAGAAGTGATGGATGATCCCAAGGAAACAGTGTCTTCCAGACACGAGACTGATGTACAAGCTGTGGCAGCGTGCACAGGGCACGCACAGGTTCAAGCTTGATGTGATCCCAGCACTGAGAGAGGGACGTAGACGAGTGGATGGGGATCTGGACATGGGTTCCCACTCCTAACCAAGAAGCTATCTGCAACTGATGCCTGCTAGCAAAGGGAAAATTGGTGTTATCCAATGGAGTCTCATATTAACCACAGCTCAGGGCAATCCCCATGCCCAGGGGTAGTTACTTAGTAAAAAAAACAGATTCAGTGTTATTTTGTAGACTTTTGATCTCATTTTGGTTTATTTGGACAGTGTGCGTATGTGTGTATATCTGTGTGTGTGTGTGTGTATGTCTGTGTGTGTGTCTGTGTGTCTATGTGTGTGTGTCTGTATGTCTGTCTGTGGGTGTTTATGTGAGTGTGAGTGTCTGTGTCTGTGTGTCTGTGTGTCTGTGTGTCTGTGTGTCTATGTGTCTGTGTCTGTATGTCTGTCTGTGGGTGTCTATGTGAGTATCTGTGTCTGTATGTCTGTGTGTCTATGTGTCTGTGTGTGCTTGAATGTCTGTGTGCCTGTATGTGTCTGTGTGTATGTCTGTCTGCATGTATGTCTATGTGTCTATGTTTGTGTGTCTTTGTGTGTGTGTCTGTGTCTGTGGGTGTCTGTGTCTGTGTGTTTTATCAGTCTTTTGTTCCTTTATATTTTTGTTTGTTTTTCTTGTTTTGTTGTTTTGTTTTTGTTTTAGAGAGAGAGGAAGAACAAAAAGCTGTTTGGGGAAAGAGTGGGGAGGCTCTGAGAGGAACTGGGGAGGGAAAACATGTTCAAAATATATTTCTTAAAAAAAAACAAAAATTAATAAATAAAAATTAAAATAAAAAAATATATATTTCTTCAGTTTAAAAAAACCGTGAGAAAGTCAACCCTGGCCTCCACATGTTCACCAACACGTGCATACACACCCAACCTGCATATACCATACATGCAACACAACATACACCCAAATAAATAAACCCAAATCTACCCTGTCCTCTGACCTCTGAGACACTGGGTGACCTGATCGTCACTCTGCTGCCCTCTTGGTACCCAGTGGCTCTCCCACCCCCCACCCCCCATCCCGAGTGCTCAGTGACCTTCCAAACACACTCTTCAGTCAACAGGCCACACAGACTATATTTGTTTGTTTGTTTATTATTTGTTGAGATAGTTTCTTTCTATGTAGTCCTAGTTGTCCTGGAGCTTGCTAAGTAGATCAGGTTGGCCTTGAACTCACAGAGGTTCTCTTGCCTTCTGCCTCCTGGCCCCCCAAGTGCTGGGATTAAAGATATTTATTTTTAATACACATGCATTATTTCCAGACTTTTTTTTTTCTTTCTTTTTTTTTGGTTTTTCAAGACAGGGTTTCTCTGTGTAACCCTGGCTGTCCTGGAACTCCCTCTGTTAGACCAGGCTGGCCTCGAACTCAGAAATCCACCTGCCTCTGCCTCCCAAGTGTTGGGATTAAAAGCATGCGCCACCACTGCCCGGCTCTAGACTTTTTTTTTCAATATTGGGGATCAAGTCTCTAATCACTTAACCCATACTCCACACCCCACACCTCCCCCCTCTTTAATGTTTACCTTCCTCTGGGAAGGGAACAGTCAGAGATGAGAGACCTTTTTTGTAGTCTAGGACAGTGAGTCTTAACCAGGGTTGATTTTCCCTTATAGGGAGCGTTTGATAAAGTGTGGAGATGTTTGGAATTGTTGCCGCTGAGGAAGGGCTAGCAGAAGCCTGGAGTGTTGCTACAAACCTCAGGACACAGAAAGATCCAGCCCTAAATGACAATAGCAACTGGATAGCCTACCCTGGCCTAGGCTGTTGTCTGGACAGTTAGGTAAACCTCAAAAACAAACGCATTGCGCATGAACGAAAGAAATGCTGGCTTGAACGTTACAGCAGGAAAGAGCGTCAATCTTCACAGTGTACTTCTGGAAGCCTCGGGCTACAGGATGGAGTTTCAAGAATTCTGCACTCCAGGAGGAATTTCTAGTTAAATGCAGATGTAAACTCTGGGCCTAGAGTTTATGTTTTCTCCAGTGAGGCTCTAGTCAAATGGGCTGCCAAATCTCACTTCTTTAAAAAAGTTTTAAATTAAAAAAAAATAAAAATAAATGAAGCAAACACAGCATTAGTCCACACCTACTCTGCTTTTTATTTATTTATTTATTTATTTTCACCATTGGGACAGCCTGTATCCGAAACAGCCAAGACCTTTCGATATCTCAGAAAGCCGACCGGAGTCTCCTCCATATGTCAGGTCTTGGTCTCTTGGGTCTGTGATTTGATGAAGACAAAACTTAGAAGCAAGATGACGTGACATGACTTTTGCCAGCCCAGACCCAGACCTCAGTTCTACATCTGGCCAGCTGTGTGGCCCTGGAAAGCTACTTAACCCCTGTGAGCCTCACATCCCCCAAAGGATCTATAAAATGGAGATAATAATAGCCTTAACCTCACAGCGCTGTGATGTAAATGAAAGAGTTAGCATTTAAAAAATGTTTGGAACACTGTCGGGCAGCATAGTAAATGCTATATATAGAGTGGCAGCCTTCAGGCCCAAGTTTGCCTGGAACCCCCTTGGCTTGACACTGAAAGTCTAGCATCTCCAGGAATCTTCCTGTGCTTGGGAGATTCTGGTCCCAGCACATCTCTAATCCCAGCACTTGGGAGGAAGAGAAAGGCCATCTCTGTGGGTCTCTGAGTTGCGGTCTTCAGGGTCTACATGGCAAATTCCTGGCCAGCAAGGGCTACACAGTGAGACCCTGTACCAAAAACACAAGAATAACAACAACAAAATAAGAAAATCCTGTAGTCTGTGAAGAGCAAGACTAGTGTGCATTTTAGTTATATGTGTGTGATTTTTCTAAAACAAAACAGAAACCTTTTAGGCCGGGGTGTTCAGTGGTTTAACCTTTGGCCTAGCATACATGAAGCTCAGTACCAGAAATACTAACAGCACTGAGGGGTGTGGGGGGGAGGGAGGGGATGTGCAGGCACGCACATGTGTACATACACACATACATACACCATTACACACACACACACTTTTGTCGTTTTGAGACAGGGTCTTACTATATAGCTCTGTGTCCTCAAATTCACTCTGTAGCCCCAAGTGACCAGGTCACAGAGGTCCACCTGCTTCTGCCCCTGAGTGCTGGGATTGACCATTTCCAGTCTATGTAAAATTAAAACAAAAACAAAACCAAACCTTAGGTGTTTGGCTAGCACAGTAGGTATTATATTAGTCTCATAAAAACGTATCTTTCGGCAGGTAGTATTCGGGGGGGGGGTTAGTTTTTAGGGGGAGTTGAAAGTGACTTATCAGTGAGGCCTGGAGTTCTGGGTTTCCATTCCTGGGTTTTGTCCGCAAAACTGCAAAAATATATCAATAAAATTTTGGGGCATGTTACACTTGTTCTGAACCTGTACAAACGTTGCTCTTGTCATTTTCCCTAAACAATATTATTGACAACTATTTGCCTATCACCTGCTGTGTTAGGTGGAGTCAGAAATGATCCCAGTGTTCAGAACAATGTGCGTAGGTGATTTGCAAACACACACCACTGTGCGTGAGGGGCTTTGGTGCCCACAGATTTTGCTCTCCGTGTGGTTTGTGGGGATCCTGGAACTCGTCTCCCATAGCCGGAGGGCACAGCCATACTTACTGTACTACCTCCCTCTGGGGAAAATGAGGCTCAGGGAGACCCCGCTGACTCATGAGGCCACCTGTAAGTAGAGGTGGCCCTAGAACTCAGGCCCAGGGTTCTGACTCATGCGCCTCAGTTTGCCCAGAGATTTTCATATGGGTTCTTCACCAGAGGCAACTTCTTAGAGAGCTGGGTGTCACAGCACCAGACGGACAAAAGGTCACCGGGGGGACGCCCTGTCCTCTTAGTCCTCTTTGCTGCCTCCCATGACCTCCTGCAGCTCGGCCACAGCCCCAAGCAGCCTACACCAATCAATGCAGCCGAAGAAAAAGGTTGGTTTGATGTCGCTCTTCGTTGGCCGTTATTTGTTGCTGTTGACTTTGAGAAACAGTTAGGTCTCAGGATTGATGTAGTTTCTTCCCTAGAAATTTTTATACCATGGGTGAAAAAAAAAAAGTTCCCTTTTCCCTGAGCTTTATTTCCCATGTATTAAGCTCGTACATGTCTGGAAAATTTGAGGGAGGGACCCTTTAAAGCCAACGGTCCTACTGAAAGGCCCATTCACCCAGACTGGGTGACTCAGGACTAAGTAAGCTCCCTACTTGTGGCATAGAAAGTGTCACTTAGAAAGATGCCGCCATTGGGATTACATGATAGAAGAGCAGAGCGTCTTGGACAGCCTTAAGGTGGGCAGCCTCCTTCCAGCTGAGTGTAGTGGGTAAAGGGACAGTACCCGCTGGGCAGTGGTGGTGCACACCTTTAATCCCAGCACTTGGGAGACAGAAACAGGTGGATTTCTGAGTTCGAGGCCAGCCTGGTCTACAGAGTGAGTTCCAGGACAGCCAGGGCTACACAGAGAAACCCTGTCTCGAAAAAATTAATTAATTAGTATTGAAATTAGTTAATTAATATTAATTAATTAATACAAGAAAAGAAAAAGAGATTTACTTTGGCTGCCCTGTGGTAGTTGATGGTGTCAACACGTCAGGGTCTAGACAGCAAGCCTCCAGACACACCGCATGAGGTTATCTAGATCTAGGCTAGGCTCTGATAATGTCTGTGAGGGATTGTCTTGATTATAAGAATTGATACAGTAAGACATATCTAAAGCACAGGCAGGACTGTTCACTGGGCAACAACAGGTCCTGGACTGTGTAAAACGGAGAAAATAATCTGGGCACAGACATGCACTGCTTTCTGCTTCTGAACTGTGGCTGCAATGTGACCAGCTACTTGCAGCTCTTGCCTTGTCTACCTTAAGCTGCTTTTGTCAGAGTGTTTTATCACTGCAACAAAAAAGCAACTGTCCTTGTTAGTTTTTTGTCAACATGATGCAAACAAGTAGAGCCATCTTGGAAAAGGAACTTCATCAGATTGGCCAATCTGCAGGCAAAACTATGGGTCATTTTCTTGGTGGACAATTAACTGTAGAATGGCCCAGCTCACTATAGGTGGCGCCACTCCTGGGCAGGTGGTCCTGGGTTGTTTAAGAAACCAAACTGAGCAAACTGTGGGGAGCAAGCCAGTAAGCAGCTCCCCTCCATGGTCTGCTTCAGTTCCTGCCATCCCCAGCCCAGCCTGAGCTTCTCTTACAGGAGAAAAAAAAAAGTCCTTTCGATGAGTCAGTATAGAAGAACCACTGTAGGTGACCCATAGGTGAGTCGCTGGAGGTGAGCCACTGGAGGTGAGCCACTGGAGGTGGGCCACTGGAGGTGAGCCTCTAAGGTGAGCCCTTTGCAGAAGGAATGTGAGTGTTGTATCTGTGGTTGCTCCTTTCTGTCATCTCAGCAATCTGGAGGCTGAGACAAAGGATGACATGAGTTCGAGGCCAGCCTGGGATACAGTTCGAGACCCTGACTTAAAACAAAATGAACTTGGATGCCTGTAATGGCCACACAACATTACTAACTTGTCAAAAGTCATTGGACTCTATTCTCATAATGTGCTTTATAATGTGTGACATATACCTCAAAGAATTTTCTATGAAAAGATGAAGTTGATACGGAAAACAGAAAATTTAAAAAAATAAAATGACTGAAAACTCTTCCCCTGGACCTGAATGTGTAATGATAGATATGTCCAGGGTTCTTCCCCATGTTTTTGATACCTGACAATTATGTTTTTAAAGGCAGGGTCTTAGGCTACCTAAAAAGACCCTGCCTCAAAAATATATAGATTCTAGTGATTAGAATTAGAGCCCTTGTCTAACATAGGCAAAGACCCCAGTTCCATTCCTAGCAGCCCAGGACAAAATACAAAATATGGGAGTGAGTCACAGCAGTTTATGGAGGTCAGAAGACAACTTTGTGGAGTTGGGATTTTTCACAACGGCACACAAGTTCCAGGGTGGCCAGACTGAAGCAGAAGCACCATCGACCACTGAGCTATCCCATTACCCCCCCCACACACACCCCCTTTTACAGTTATTAGCTCAGTGGGTTTAGGAGTAAACCCTAATCCAAGCAGTAAATTGGATCTGTCTACATTAGAAAGACTTAGGAAATTATCTTAGCCAATCCCTTTGTTCTTATGAATGGGGAAACTGAGGCCCTGGGAGGGGTTGGAGCTCAGTGGACCCCAGGCCTAAAGCTGAAGTCCAGGCCTAGCCGAGGCTCCCAGCTCCACCCCCACGCTGCGCTCTGAACAAATTGTTTCATGTCTCCAGGAAAGGGGAGTTTATAAATTTGGCCACATTTTGGAACAACAGAGCCATAAATGGCCATGACTGAGGGAGGCTGGGACGTACCTGACCTTTGAGGCTGGGGAGTGGGGGGCAGGGAGAACTGATCAGGCAAGGCTCCACCACGGCTCAACTCCTTCACCAAGGGAAAAGAAAACCAGAGAGAGGAGCTAGTGGAGGTGGGGGGAGGCTGTGTGGAGTCAGAAGCACGGAGGAACCAAGGAACCAAGCTCTGAGTTCCAGAGCATTCTCTGCTGCTTCTCAGAGCCTCCACGATCCCCAAACCAACAGGGAAAAAAAGCACATAACAAGAATGTAACAAAACAAAACAAAACAACAACAACAACAAAACATTTTTAGGCAGGAGACATAGCTAAACTCACAACCAATATATAAACCATCTTCAAGTTACAGTCAGACTCTTCCAAGAACTGCTGCAAGTAGCTGTGCTTTCCAGAAGCAATCAGGACTAACTAGCCTGGAGAGAGGTGGTCAGAAGTGCAGAACTTTAACAGGCTCCCAGGAATCAAAACTGGCTGCTCTGACCTGGGATAGCAAGGCCAGGCTGCCTCGCATGGCATCCACAGTCTCCATCCACACACAACCTCTTGAAAAACTGCTCTACCTGCAGCTGTGGTGAGTCTGCCCCTCCGTTCAGATAAGGAGTGTCTTCCTGCGTGCGCCCCACTCAAGAGCAGAGCCTAAGTTCTACACTGCAGTTCTCTTCCAGTCTCAAAGACAGTCACGTTAACGCACCCCAGACACACTTCCGTCTCCTTTATGAAGCTCCTGGTTGTCTACCCACCCAGACTGCATCAATATTTCCTCTGAGATCCACAATCCTGGTGAGGGAGTGAATGAAATCCTGACTAAGCGAACTTTGGCCCTGATACTCAATAGTTCACTGACATGCAGTGAAGCATAGATTCTGTGACTCGGTATGGGTTTCGTGCGTGTGTGTGTGTGTGTGTGTGTGTGTGTGTGTGTGTGTTTTACAATCTATTTATTTATTTTATGCATTTGAGTACTGTAATTGCCTTCAGACACACCAGAAGAGGATTCCATTACAGATGGTTGTGAGTCACCATGTGGTTGCTGGGAATTGAACTCAGGAACCCTAGAGGAGCTGTCAGTGAGTGCTCTTAACTGCTGAGCCATCTCTCCAGCCCCTCGGTTGTGGTCTTTTTGTTGTTGGTCATGATGGTGCTGATGGTGGAAGGTTGTGTTTGTTTTGAGGTTGGTTTTTTTGTTTAGGTTTTGTTGTTGTTATTGTTTGGTTTGTGTTTTTGAGACAGATTCTAAGTCTGAAGCTCAGGCTAGCCTTGACCTCTCTAAATAGTACAGGCTGGCCTCAAACTCAGGATTCTCCTGCCTCTATCTCTCAAGTGTTAATATTACATCTATCCACCACCTGGCTCTTGTTTTGTTTAGAGACAGCGTCTCATTCTGTAGTTCAGACTAGCCTCAATCTCATAATCCTCCTGCCTCAGCCTTCTGAGTTTCGGGTATATCACAGGCATATACCACCACGACTGGCTCTTCAGAGTCGCTTTTTTGGTCTGAATGTAACCATTGAACAAGTTAGCTAACAAACATACACTGAGAACCTACTATGTGCCAGGCATGCACAAACACACCAGATCATTCCATGAGTAGTACAGGTTACGGGCACTAAAGGAACGTGAGGTTATGTGGCACCGTTCCATATGAAGTGGTCGTGTTAGCCCCTTATAGGAGGTGGCATTTGAGCTGGGATCGGGCTGCTTGCAGAGCCCAGAGAGGGCTGGGGTGACTTGATCTGGATTTAAGAAGCTCTGTGGCCAGCTGTAGTGATGCAGGCCTGTGATCCCAGCTCTAAGAGGCAGAGGAGGAGCCTAAGCTGAAGGCCTGGTAGAGAGCCTCAGGCCATCAGAGCTCTATTCCAAGACTCAAAAGGATGCTTCTCCTAGCATGGAGGTCATAGTACAGAGAACAATGACCAGAGTGGGTGACAGGATCAGGAAGAGTGGCTGGAGAGGTGAAACCGGACCTTATGAAGTCAGAACCACAGTGATGGGCTTCCGCTTGAGCTAGACCTTAGACTCTGATTCTCTGAATCTTACCTGTACACACACACACACAAACACACCAAACAAAACCTTCAGAGCCCCAGAGTTTGGCTAACACCCAAAGAATGTTTATTTATCTTTTTAAAAGATATGTTTTCCCACTGACTCTTCAATTTTGTGCTTCTAGCAGCTGGAATCCACCCAAGGGAGCAAGTTAGCTGGGACAAACAGCCTTCTGGCCCTTGTTATTGTCCTCTGGATCACAGCTCGTGGCTGCTTGGAGGCTCATTTCCTGTGGCCTCAACTGGGGCAGTCAGGGCGAGGTGTGGGGGCTAGATCTTCCCACGGATGCATCTGGGTCAGCCTACTTCCCGAGAGGCCACTTCACTGGGGGAGGAAAGTGAGGGAGAAGCTGTCCCTCCCACAGCTCAGGCCAGCAGCTGGCCCAGCAGGTTTGTTCCATAGGAGAACCCACAAGAAGTGCTCACTGCACGGAGAGGGTCGGTTTGCCTGGCCTGACAGACACATAGCCCACCAGAAGCCTAGGCTGCATGGTTTCAAAGCTTACCAAGTTTAGGCCGCCTGACCTGAGAATGAGGCAAGGCTGGGCTGTAGCTGGGAGAAAAATGTCCTTCCCACTTCAAATGAATGTATGTGGTAGCCTGACCTCTAAGACAGAAGGTTCCAGGCATGGAGACCAAGAACCCATATATTTATGACGCACACACACTTTCTGCCGTCTCTAGACTTGGCCTCTTTTGGTTACAGTCTGGTTTCTCTCACTGATGTTACTGATGGCTCCCCCAACCCCCGGGGCAAATGTATCACCCTTCCATCAGGACTGCGCGCACCAGCCTCTTCTTTACTGACTCCCTCCAGACAGCTTTGAATCCTCTCTGCTCCAGGACCTTTATCTACAACATTCCCCTCTGGGCCACAAAGGCAAAGTGTCCGAGGTACCCACCCCATGCTTCCCTCCTTATGCCAATGGCAGCAAGCAGTGATGATTTGCATGGTAATCTGTGTGGTGGTGTTTTCTATCAACGTTCTGTCAGAAATGCCTCACCAGGCATAGCTTCGAGACTGCCGTAGAACCGGAAGAGGCAAGCCAGGAAGCACCACACACCCTTTCAATTTTCATTTCATTCTGATGCTTGGAATCAGTGGTGAAGCCCTTCCTAACTGCAAAGGATGTTGGGAAGTATAACCTAGATGCACGTGGGATAATACTGATATTCAGACTTTGGGATCATTCGGACTTCCCTAGTAGAAGAAAAAGGTAATGGAGCCCTGGCAGGGAAAAAATATTCTTGCCTTGCACTGCACATGACCTCTGTACCCCACCCCAGGAGTTGGAGGCATTTTCCCTGGGCCTGGAGCCTCCATTTCCTGTAAATGTAAAATGAATTAGTAGCCGGCCCCTGGAGCCAAATGACCTTTATCTGTCTGATAATCACCTCTACCCATCGGAGGCTGTCTTCGGAGAACACGTAGGACAGCTTGACTACCCTGCAATCTGGAAGTGTTGGGAGGGAGGATAGACCCTCTACAATGGCTCTGACAACTCCCTAGGGAAGGTGAGTTACGGGGCGGGCCATGGCCCTCGTATACTTACTTCTGTTTGTTTGTTGTTTGTTTTAGGAATTTCAGTTGGTTTGGTTTGGTTTGGTTGGGGGGGGGTGTTTCTCTGTGTAGTCCTCACTGTCCTGGAACTCACTTTGTAGACCAGGCTAGCCTGCAACTCAGAGATCTTCCTGCCTCTGCCTCCTCAGTGCTGAGATTAAAAATGTTGCACCACCACGCCCTGTTTGCTGTACTTCTTACATGGAGCCCATTTCCTTACAGAAAACCCTGGGGTCACCTCCAGGAGATGACTTGCTCAAGCAGATCCTTGAGTACTAGGAGTACAGGAATGGACCTCATCTCTGTCTTTGAGAGAGTGTGGTATGGACTGTAGGCTAGTCTCCACAGATCAAAGATGACCTTGACTTTGTGGGTGGGTGTCACTGCAGGGACTCCACTTTGTGCAGATCAGCAAGTGCAGGGAGACCTGCCTGAGTACAATTAGGTGTGGCTTTTCTCTTTCCACCATGCTGATTCCAGGAATCAAACTTGGGTCATCAGGCTTGGAGAGGGTCACCACCTTCTGCTATGTTTATTTTTCTAAGGTTTTATTTAAGTGTGTATATGAGTGTATTTGTGTGTGGGTGTGTGCACAAGAGTGCAGGTGCCCATGGAGGCCAGAAGAGGGCATCAGATCCCCAGGAGCTGCAGTTACTGTGGTCAAAAGCTACCTGATGAGGGTGCTCGAAACTAAACTTGGGTCCTCTGGTGTTGGGGATAGGTCTGATTCTGCTACATATTCAAATGCTAAATACTGACCCCCAAGATCTGGGTGCCCCACACACACACACACTTGCAGATCCTCATGTAAACCAAGTGATGTTATGTAAACCTTGCTCCCCAATTTAAAACTACTGGTTGCATAAAACTGGCAACAGACACTTACTGGAATAGAGAGAGGTGGAGTTTGAGTTACCAGGATGGAGGGTCAGCAGGTAGGGATCATGAAAGGAGAAAGACAGCAGGGAGAGGCACAGAGGAGGAGAAGACGCAGGAGGTTTCCATTAGTCATAATGGAGCAGCCGCACGTGACCAGGAGAAACAGCAAGTGGCAAGGCATGTATGGCTGGATATAAGTTAAAATAGCTCAAACCTGCCCAATCTAAGCTTACAACATGTGAATAAAATACCTGGACCATATGTCTTCTAGATGGGATAGCTAGAACTCATAATTCCCTTTTCACTTTGGCAGAGCAGTACTTGCTCTTAATCACACTGAGCCATCTCTCCAGTCCGTTCTTAACTTTTTGAGACATGGTTTTTCTCTTACCCTAGACTGGCTAGGTAGTAAGACCCGGGGATCTGTCTGCCCAGGACTGGGGTTATAGGTAGACACCACTGTGCTTAACTTATTTTATGTGGGCGCTGGGGATCCAGACTCTGACTCTCATGATTCTGCCTCCTAAGTGTTGAGATTATGGGCATGACCCTGTGTGTGCTGCTGGGAACAGAGTCTTGTGCATGCTAGATAAGCATGCTACATCCAGCAAGTGAGTGACGTCTCTAGACTCAGCCATCCCTAACATTTCTGAACATCAATGACTGTTCGGAAACACAAAACATGTGTCTGTGGTGGAAGCTCATGGCCAAGGCTACTGCCAACTCACCAGGGAGAAAGTTTCACACACTTAGGAAAGGGCCCTGGAGGACTTATCTGCTCCTCATGTCTTTCCCCCACACAGGAAATCCTGGACAGGTCCTGAGCAGGAGGAGCTCACAGCCCTTCCTTGGGAACCACCTCCCCATGAAATGTAACATCCAGGCACTTTGAAGGAGCTGTGGAGCAATTCTCAATTCTCCCTGCCTAGAGACAGGAAGGTTCAGTGTTCAATTCCTGTCCCTTCCCACTCTCACCGCAGTTCATAGGCCATGCTGAGCTGCCCTGTCGTAGGTTCCCTCCATTATCTCAGACAGAATAAATGTGCTTTGGGAGTACCCGTACCCTCTGTTAATTTTCAAACTCCAGAGGAACAGCTGCAGTGTCTATTTAACATATCAAATCGGACTTGACTGCCAGGTTCTCCCAGCATCCCTCAGTCCCTACCTGTTACAAGGTATGGCTTGCATACCACACTTCCCCCTGAACCATCCTGCCCAGGGCCTGGGCTGACCTTCACCCAGAAGCTCTTCCTTATATAATCCAGACATTTTGGTTATCCACCCCTTTTGGTACCTTTGGCCTCTTGGCTGTTGCACCTGGCTCCCCCCTCTCTCCTTTCTCCCTTTCCTTCTCCCCACCACACCCCAGCTCAGTCGGTCACGTCCACTCTGGACTCACCCACATATAATAATAAACTATAATAAACTCCTCTTCCACCATACCTAGGAGCAGCCATGCCTGTCCCTTCCTTTTTGTTTATTTTTTTCAATCCCACTTGAATCCCCCACTCAACATCTCATAGCACACATTTCACTTGGGATTCAGGAAACCAAAGTCATCTAAGCATGCGGGAAGCCAGTGTTAGTAGCCACTAAAAATTGTCCTATGGTTCAAAACTCAGCACCACAAAATCTGACCGCTGGAAACAAGAGTGAGCGTTTCATTTTTCTCAAGCCTCTTGCAGGTCAGATATCCAGGGATGGCTTGGTATTTCTGGGTAATACCATCTATTAGTTGATTTGTGCCCAGATATTAACTTAGAAAGGTGACTGGGTGACAACACAGAGACGTCAAATGCCCTTGAAAGACAAGTTCACTGTAGGCCTGGCGTGGCATGCAGGGAACAGAGGGAAATTCCAGTACCAATTATGAAGCAAAAAGAGCCTCAGGAAGTGTAGGCCTCAGGAGGTATAGGCCTCAGGAAGTGTAGGCCTCAGGAGATATAGGCCAAAGGAAGTGTAGGCTCCAGCCCCTGTTGAGGGACTCTTTCGAAGGCAAATAGTTTAGGACTGGCCTGAGTGGATCATTTCAGTGGGTTTGGGGCATAGGGCTCTTCCTCATTGTTGAGATTAATAGAGAGCAGAGTGTAATAAGCTGTAAAAGGGAGGGGGAAGGTGGGCATGGCATCACAGGCCTTCAATCCAGTGTTCACATGGCAGAGACAGAAGCTATATGGATTTGAGACTGGTAGCTCACACTTATAATCCCAAGAGTGCAGAGTCTGAGGCAGGAGGATTGGTATGAGTTTAAATTGAGCTACAGATTGAGACTCTGTCTCAAAAGAAGGAGGAGGACGAGGGAGGAAAGAAAGGAAGGAAGAAAAGGAGGAAAGAAGGGGGAGGAAAGAAGGAAGGGTGGGTGGGTAAGCTCACTAACAAGGGTTGGTTTATTACCAGCCTGGGCAACACAGCATCACTCTGTTAAAAATTGAATTAAACAAAAAGTATAATTAGAAGACTAATGTACTCAAATCTAGCACATGGCCATGATCTCAGCATTTAGGAAGCTCATAAAATTAATTTGGGAGGGCCATAAATTTAAGGTAAGCCTGGGCTACATAGCACATTCCAGGCAAGCCTGGGCTATGTAGTATGGCTATATCTCACGAAAGAAAGGAGGGAGGAGGGGAAGAGGAGAGGAGAGGGGGAGGAGGAAGGGAAGGGGGGGGGTGAAGGAGCATAGAAACAAATGACAGACGGCCAGCTCGTGGTAAAGTCAGAATGTTGGTCCATGACACAGTCATCCAAAAGCCACTTCTGTGGTGGCTCAACTCTAATGCTAGGCAAGTCAGGGCTTGGTTGTTGGTGGGTGGTTCCTTCCCTCGTGGGCCTCACTCGTAGCCTTACAACATGGCGGCTGGCAACCAGCTCGCATGCCTCCGCTAGTGTGAATAAGAAAGGTGTGTGCCACCCTCAGAAGTCACTCAGTGAAGTGAGTCAGAGTCCAGCCTACATCTGAGGGAGGGGATGAGTCTGTCACTGTCTGAAAGGAAAGATGTCAAGGAATTTTAAGGGAATTATTTTAATAGATCACTAGATCTAGATCCTAGATCCTAGATCCTCCCAGATGACAGGGAGTATGCGAAGGCCAAGGAGACAGAATTGTAGCTTAAGCCTATTGTGATTTAACACCTGGGGCACAGCAGCAAGCCAGAAAGGAGGAAGAAAGCTGACTGGGAGGTTGAAGAGAATGTCCCACAATGGCAACGATTAACAAACAGGAAAGAGAACTGGTTGCCAGACAAGTGTTCACCAGATATTCCACCAGACATCTGAAGCCACATTTAATTCTGTATTTTTGAAACACTGGATTTTTATTATTTTTAGATATATGTATATATGCATCTATATGAGGGTATGTGCACTTGAGTACAGGTGGCCTCAGGGACTAGGGACACTGGATCTCTTGAAGCCAGAGTTACAGGCAGCTGTGAGCTCCTGACGTGGCTGCTGGGAATCAAACTCAAGTCCTCTGCAAGAGCAGTACTCATCCACTGAGCCATCTCTCCAGTTCCTTAATTCTTATCTTTTTTGGCTAAGTCCTCCACCCCTGAGTGGAGTATTGTCCTTCAGTGGTCTTAACTGAGTTTCTTAGGAAAATGACACAAAAGAAGGTCTGGGGAGATCAAGAGAGGAACAGATATCTCAAAGCCTTGAGCGAGTCTAGGCTCAGAGAAGGAGAGGTGACATCATGTTTAGGTCAGCTGAGATCTTCTTGGGTCCCATTCACTCTTCTTTGCTACTACATTCACTCAGCATTCACTAGTGCCAGCCCTGCTAAAACAACCATCTGGTCTACCTCCATTCACTGCTGCGGTCACTGCCTAATGATACAGTGCATGCTTAGGAGTCTCTGGGTTCCATCCCGGTACTGCAAATATATACACAATTAAAAACAAACAAACAAGGCTAGAAATGTAGCTGAGTAGGTAGAGTGCTTTCCCAGCATACTTGAAGCCCTGGGTTTGATTCCCAGTTGCATAAAGCAGACGTAATACCACACACCTGTGATCCCTTACTCACGAGGCATGAGGATGAGAGCTTAGGTAGATCAGAAGTTCTGGGTTAACCTCAGCTACATAAGGAATTTACAGCCAGCCTGAGCAACATGAAACCTTGCCTTAAAAAAAAAAAAAAAAGCTTTTTCCTTAATCTGTTTACTTTGCTTAAAAAGTAAATAAATTAATAATGACTGCACAACCAAGAAATTGTAAGCAGAAACACCTCTCTCTTCAACACCCTGAAAAATAACTCCCACAGCCAAAGTGGGGTGGGGGGCCTGAGGGTCATGATGCAAATGCCTCTGAGGGGTATGGGAATGTGCATAACCTTGGGGATGGGGGTCCTTCCCCTCTCTGAACCCCCCCATTCCTGGCCAGCTAAGCAAAGGTTTATCTAAGCTGTGGACAAGGGCACTTTTACTTGAACTACATGTTTTCCTCCCAAAAGGGAAAAAAAACAGCGGGAATATAGAGACCTGAGTGATTCCCCTCATCCTGTCTCCAAGCCAAACCCAGATGAAAATGTCCAGTGTGACACAGACTTAATATAAACAGTGGTGCATTAATACTTACAAACACCCCAAAAGGAGTCCTAGATGGATTATTTTTAGCCCTTAAAACACACACACACTTGAACGCACAGGCCACATGACCCCCACCGGCTAAGTTTCTCCGGTTGGATTTTTGAAGGAAGACAGAGTTCCTGTTAACAGTGCTAATTGAACAGCTTCAGCCTGAGGCAGTGGGAGCATGGTAAGAACCTCCTGGCTGGGTATGATGTCACCACAGTCCTGTATTTCTCATGACCCAACAATGTGAGTGTTTGCATTGCACGATGGAGCCGGTGAAGCAAGCATACTGGTAAACAGGCCCCAGACAAGCAGGCCTTGTTGCTAGCCCTGGGCTTCAGAAGGCTGGCCAGGACCCAACTTCAACTTAACTCCTTCCTGGATGAACTCACTAATGAGCCATTGAGGTTTGGCTAAGGAACTTCCTCTCCCCAGGCCCTGCCTGTCTCCTAGACTTGGGCCTTAGTGGTGACAAGCCTTGAATGAGGACTCACTCAGCCCTGTTTCTTACCTACCCACATCGTCTGCTCACCCTGAAGACCTTGAGTATCTGACAACCCCACTCCCTGCACTGAGCCTCAGCTTCTCATGATCACCATGGGGGAAGAAGCCAGGTCCTTAACCTTTCTTTACACAACCACCATCCTGAATGAGCCACAGGCTTCCCTATACATTCAAGGAGTGGCCATCTGAAGCGAAGCCTGGCCTGAACAAGCTGAGGCCTCTAAAGAGTCATACTCTCAGAGCATGGTGGCACTTGTGTGGCCCCAGCTACTCAGGAGGCTGAGACAGGAAGAACCTAAGTGTTTAAGATTAGCTGGGCAGCATAGTGAGATTCAGTCTTACAAACAAACCAATGATGATGATGATGATGGTGATGGTGATGATGATGATGATGATGATAATCACTTCTAGTTTCAGAATTGTGCCTCAGAGCCCACCAGGTCACTTTTTATTTTGTTTCAAGTAATCATCATTATTACATTTAATTGTGTGTGCATACACACCACACGTGTGTGCACAGGCCATGGTGCGTGTGTATCAGTTGTGCAGTTGTCACAGGACGACTTTCAGTTGTCCTTTCTGTTCCAATCTGTGGGTCCTAGGAATCACACTCAGGCCATCAGGCCAACACTTAGCCATAGTCACCTTGCTGGCCATTTCATTGTTACTGAAGCAGGCTCTTGCTATGTATCCCATACCAGACTCAAATTCCTAAGTACTGGGATTGTAGACCTGTTCAGCCTTGCCTGCACCACCCCCCTCCCCATCACTTTTTAAAACCCAAAAGAGTTTTTTGGACTTTGAAATCCATCCAGCCCCAAGAATGCTGATCAGGGCTGCTAGGCCCCAGGCTTCTGCCTCAGAAACAGGATAAACCTTACAAGTGGCTGCCTCCAGCCAGCATGACAGCCCACCAAAGATAGAGGGCTGTTTTTCTCTGTGTTCCTTGCCAGCAGCCAGTACCACCAAAGATCTTTGTGCCCTGTAAAGGCTGTGGTGGTGGAGATGATGGGAAACTGAGGCCTGATCCTCTAGACTGGCTTCCCCTGGATCTTTTCCAACACAGAGAGCTCTGGCTTCCCCAAAAAAGGTAGCTGTTCACATTTCTCTGCAGAGTTCTCTGCTGGCTGCTCACAGGCAGCTTCGTGACCCCCCTCAGACATTCCTAAGCAGCCTCCTCCCAGCTGGCTGGTTTTTTGGGCATTGATGAGTTTTCTTTGGCTGAGGGCTCAGCTGATATAAAAAAGGGGCCCAATGCATTAACGCTGGGGGTAGAAAAAGATGGCCCCAAGGGAAAGCAAGGACGGAAGTTGTCAGATGAATCTGATGACTGCCTAGGACCTCCAGACCCATTTTTGTTTGTTTGTAGATTTTTTGGGGGGAGGGTAGGTTGCTTGTTGTTGCTGACACAGCATTTCATGTAGCTCAGGCTGACCTCTAAGTTGCAATGTAGCTACAGATAACCTTGAACTCAACTCCTGATTCTTCTGCGTTTGCTTCCCAGATGCTAGGTTGACCAGTATGGGCCACTGTAGCCAGCAAATTTTTCTTTTATTGGTGTTAGGGATTGGACTGAAGACCTTGCTCATGCCCGGAAAGTTCTGTCACTGATCTGCACTCAGCCCTTCCTTTCAAACCATTCTAGGACTGTAAGTATGTACAGGCCATGTCTTAATCTTAACACTGGAATACCAGGAGGTCATTGTGGTCTAACATGTGATCCTCGATGAGTGTGGGACTCCGTAACACTCTCTTAGAGACCCCAGAAAGTACACCAAAGCTGAGGCCATGAACACAGACTCAGCCCACACAGTAGCACTAGGTTACAGAATATTGTTACGTATTGTTATGTAACGTAGGTTACAGAATATTGTCCTAATGAGTATAGCTGGTCCACAGGCATGATAGAGTAGTGGTGCCTGACACTATGCTCTAGAACTGATGAGAACTTACACACTTCGTATGATGAACACCTCATTGTCAGGTACCCGGTTCCAGGGACAGCAGACAGCATTTCTCAAGTTCTGCTTCACAGCACCCTCTGCCATGCCTTTAGTAGACACTAGCATTAACCCCACTTTTCATAGGAACTAGGCCCCAGAGGGGCAAAATGGCTCCCTAACAGCTGCACATGCAATTAGTAGAAGTGAGATCTGTCAGCTCTAAACACTTCATGCTAAACCTTCAGGAGGCACTAACCCAGAGCGCATGCTCAGTTCTTTCAAGCAGTTGATGCCAAGCCCAATCGGGCTGCCACCTACTCTAGCATATGACCTTGGGTTTGTACTGAGGTCTAGACTCTCCCATGTGAACCATGGGACGGTCTTGCAGGCTTGCCACCACCACAGGGACACTAAGAACCTTGGAAAGTACTTTATAGTCTTTGAACTAAGACAGGCACCCTCAGACCCTGGGCTGAGGGAAAGCAGGAAAAAATGAAGCCGGAATACCAGAGTAGCTGAAGAAAGGAAGGTGAGGGAGGGCCTGGAAGGGGGACAACTTGCAAGCCAAATGCTGGATCCCTGCTTCAGCCTGCAGCCTGCCCCTCAATATGATGCCCACTTCCACTGGTACCTGCGAAATTCCACCTAGCTGTAAGAACGTTAGCTTTAAGACCAGGAGTGGTGGTCCACGCCTTTAGTCCCAGTCTTTGGGAGGCAGAGGCAGGTGCATGTATATGAGTTCCAGGCCAGCCTGGTCTACAGGGTAAATCCCAGGCCAACCAAGGCTGTGTAAAAATCCCCTAATTCCTCTCAGCAGGATCCCTCACCGTTCAACCTTTCTCCAAAGCCTAGCCTCCCATCCCCCACTGCAGACTGTATTTTAACATACACATTTATGAGAAGAAGGTGAAGGAAAACCTGACCACAATTGTTCCTAGCACTCGGACAGCGAAGAAAGAAGGATCTGGAGTTTAAAGCCAACCTCAACCACACAGCAAGTTCAAGGCCAGTCTGGGCTACTCGAGGGCACTGTTTCAAAACCAAAAATCGGATCATCAAGATGGTTCGCTGGATATAGGCACTAAAAGCGCTTGTCAGAAGATGGACAGCCTCAGTTCAATCCCTGGGAGCCACACAGAGGGACGAGAGAAGTGCCCTTTGCAAATTATCTTCTAACCTTTGTACTCACACTAGGACACACACACACACACACACACACACACACACGCATGCATGCACACACACACACATGCACACACATGCATGAGTGCAAATATAGTAAAAACTTAAAAAAAACAAAAAGTAAATAATTTAGTTTGTGAGAAGTACACTAGGTCTGTTATATGTGTGGATGTTGGTGGAAATTTTATCTTTTGGCATCTGGCCTTCAATATCAGAAGTTTCTAATCTAGAAGAGTGTGTGTGTGTGTGTGTGTGTGTATGAAGTTCCTAGCATAAGTGGGTAGTCACTGAGCAGGTCGATAGGCAAATAAGTGGATAGCTGTATGAGGGGGGGGGAGGGATGGAGGAAGGGAGAGACGGGATGACCTCCTCCTGGGCACAGGATCATGAAGGCTCACCATACAGGGCACTGGAGGAGGAATAGGGAAAGACTCTCCAAGCTTACATAAGAGAGGCTTGGAGTTGAGAATTACAGCGTGGATGACAGACCCTGGTCTAATGTTAGCAACTAGCCGAGAAATATCCTGAGGAGAGGTTATCTGAATGGAGTCTCTCTTGGAGTTTCCTGGAACACAACCAAGAGGGTGAGTAGTGATTAGGAACCCACAGCCCAGTGAGCAGGCAGAAGCAGGCCCAGCCTGGGGATCTGGCCTTGAAGAACTAAGACTGGCCATATTTGGTTTCCAAGGAATTGAGAGGCTACTCTCCAGCTCTGTTGCCCACGCACAGGAATAAGGCCACCCACAGTTGCTGAGTCAGGGAGGCAGCTAGGGCTGGAAGGGGAGGCCCCACAGTGCTTCAGCCTTGGGGTCTAGTGTCAGAGAGTGGCAGCTTAAGGACTGAGAGTGTAGCTCAGTGCACTTGTCTGGCATTACCACAGCACCAAAAAATTAATAAAGGATGTGGGTCATATCCTACCCAATCTCTGGTGACTGTATGACCCTGGGCTGCAGCATCCCTTCTTTGAAACCCCATTTTATCACCAAAATAAAATAACACAAGAAAATATGTGCTGTCAGTGACATTAGTGTACACCAGACTATGTTAAGAACCTACCTGTATTGTCTTGTACAATTCTCACCGAGCAAGGGAATGCATTTATTTATTTGTTTGTTTATCAAGACAGGATCTCACTCTCTCTTGTTGGCCTGGAACCCACTATGTAGAGCAGGTTAGACTCAAACTCACAGAAATCTACCTGCCTTTGCTCTTGAGTGCTGAGATTAGAGGTGCGTGCCTGCACACTGGCACCTTTCTCTCCTTAAAGTCTAGGACTCATGCCCCCTTTTGCAGCGGAGGATGACTTTGAACTTCCAATCTTCCTGCTTCCATCTCACAAGTGCTAGCATTGTGGTGCTAGAGATGGGATCCAGGGTCTTGTGCGTGGTAGGAAAGGACTCTACCAACTGGCCACATCCCCAGTTCGACTGTCTGGCTTTCTCTGTTTTGAACAAGGCCCAGGCTGCCTCAAGCTTACTCCTTAGCCAAAGATGACCTTGAATTCCTGACCCTTTCTTCACTCCTCAAATGCTGAGATTGTAGGCAGCTATCACCCACCATTCACCCACCCCTGAAGTATTTTTATTATCCCCACGAAACAAAACACATGAGACCTATGCCTCTCATCGATGTCACAGCCATGTTACTCCAAGCCCTTGCTTATGGAGTACACTCTGAAGAGCCTCTCCCCCCCCCCTGCAATTTCTATACATCCCTCAGTGCCCACTCTGACAGATACTAGATACTGCATGATTACAGAAGTCCACAAAACAGACAAAATTAAGGAACAACAATGTGGACAAGAGGCAGGATTGGGAAACCTTGCAGCTTCCACTCTCTTCCCCCACCAAGACCCCTCTCCCTTTAGACAGTCTCACTATGTAGCCCTGGCTAGCCTGGAGCAGGCTATGTAGATGCTGGCCTCAAACCCACAGATCCTCCTGCCTGTCTTTACCTCCCAAGAACCTGTATTAAAAGTGTGAATGTATGCGCCACCATGACCCACTATTTTCCTTCCTTCCTTCTTCCCTCTCTCCCTCCCTCCGTCCCTGCCTCTCTCCCTCCCTCCCTCCCTCCTTCCCTTACTTCCTTTCTTCCTTCTTTCTTTTTTTTCCAAGACAGGATTTCTCTATACAGCCATGTGGAACTCTCTCTGTAGACCAGGCTGCCTTTGAACTCAAAGATTCACCTACCTCTGCCTCTCAAGAGCTTGGATTAAAAGTATGAGCTGCCATGCCTGCCATTCTCGTTTCTAAAACTTCACACTGCCCCTTCAAGCGTCCTGGACAGTTTTTGTGAGTAATACTTGGCACATGTTACACAAACTTCCTGTTTCCACACTGTTGCCAAAGCCTTTACAGCTCTTTGGGACAACCTTGAGCCAAATGTAGGGTAGCAGGATGTGTCAGTGCATGTCTGGAGCACTCAGGAAGTTGAGGCGGGAGGACCTGGGGCTCCAGGGCAACCTGGGCTACACATTAAGATCCTGACTCAAAAACAAATACCTCTAACTTGGGATGGCATATGCCTTTGCCTTAATTCCAGGTCTTGGAGGTAAAGTCAGGAGAATCAGATATTAAGGCCAATCTTAGCTGCATGAGAACTTGTCTCAAAAAAAAAAAAAAAAAAAAAAAAACTCTCTCTCTCTCTCTCTCTCTCTCTCTCTCACACACACACACACACACACACACACACACACGCACGCACGCACGGGATGGAGAGATGATGGCTCGGTGATTAAGAACACAGGCTGCAGGTTGGGCAGTGGTGGTACACACCTTTAATCCCAGCACTTGGGAGGCAGAGGCAGGCAGATTTCTGAGTTCGAGGCCAGCCTGGTCTACAGTGTGAGCTCCAGGACAGCCAGGGCTATACAGAGAAACCCTGTCTCGAAAAACCAAAAAACAAAACAAAACAACAAAAAAAACACCAGTTGCTCTTCCAGAGGATCCAAATTTAATTCCCAGCACCCACATAGCAGCTCACAACTGTTAGTAATTCTAGTTCCAGAAGATCTGACATTCTCATATAGACATGCAGGCAGAACATCAATGTATATAAAAAAACAAATAAATCAAGTAAATAGACAAATGGGCTGGGAAGGCACCTCAGTGGGTGAATCATGTGATATGCAAGCATGAGGACTTGAATTCATAGCCCCAGCATTAGTGGATGTACGCACATACGTGCATGAGTGCACACACACACACACACACACACACACACACACACACCCGAATAAGTAGGCTAGATAATCATCCTTCTTTCACAGACAGGGAAACTGTGCTTGGAAAAATGAATTAAGTTGCTTGAGATAACAGAAACCCGTGGTGGACCACAGGGCCGTCTGGCTCACATTCCAGAGTTCTTTCCCCACCACAGGAACTGGTCTATGACACTCCTGAGAGGGGGAGACTTCAACTCTCCTCTCACCCCTACACAGATGACCAAGATAGAGGAAGATATTAATCTGAAATCTAGTTGAAAGGTCAGAGGGCTAGGATAGAGTAGCCTCTCGGGTAGAGTGCTAGCCCTTGGATAGCAGGCATGGGTCTTAGCTTCTGTCCCCAGCAATGGAAAGGAAAAAAAGTGGAGATCAGGAGGGCAATCAAGGATGGCATCTTTCTTTTGGATATTTTTCAAATAAGTTAATTAGGTCTGCTTTGAAAACTCATAAAAGATCTGGGTGAATGAACAAATTGGAACCATCTGAACCAGATCATCCCCTCATGACAGTCAGGAGGCCGGAGCTGCTCTCTGAGCCCCTTAGCACATCTTGCTCATCTCCTGGTCACACCTACCCACCAATCACTGTGCCCTGGAGGTGCCTTTACCCAGCAGTACCTCTGACTCTGAGACGTCCCCTCTTAGAAAGCTTCCTTCTCAAATGGGACAGACACCAAAGGAAAGGGAAAAAATAAAGACTACTTGTTACTGTTACCACCATCTCATAAAACACACTAGGAGAAAAACTACCATGCAAGTAATTCACCACATGGTCTCAGTTTTGTCACTGGGCAGAGCCAGGAAGAACATGCTCTAAGATGGGGCATCAGGCAATCCTCCAGTGAGGGGGAGAAATAGACACTTATATTCTCTGTCTTTGGGTTGAAAGCCACAGAAAATTCTTCTGGCTACCTTAAGTTTTAAAAAGCCAGAGCTGCTTGGAAGGAAGTTTTAGTGGAGTGTTCATTGGCGTCTGGTGCTGTGTGGCAGATGCAGGCATCAATCACTGCCTCTGGCAAGGTCAGAAAACTTCAATATGTAAAACAGCCAAGCATGGTGGCCCATTCCTGTAGTCCCAGCACCTGGGAGGTGGAGGCAGGAGGAACCTAAATTCAAGGCCAGCTAGGGGTAAGACCCTGTTTCAAAAATAATAATTATAGAGATAATTAATTAAAATAAATTGTGATGTGTGTGTGTGTGTCTGTGTGTGTGCGCACGTGCGTGTGTAAGGGCCAAGCTGTATGTAGCTGGATGGTTAGTGTTTACCTAGCATGAGTAAAATTCTGGGTTCAATCCCCTGCACCAGGGGAAAAATGCAATCAGTCCCCCTCCACTGTCTCTCAAATTCTTTTGTTAGTGGTCATATTCCTCTACCTATAGATAGGGTATATTTCTCATTCAGGAGAGGACCCTGGTGCCAAATGTCGTCTACATTTTGTAACTCATGGCTTCAGCAAGCAGAGACCTCACAAACCAAGAGTTTTTCAGTCTCAGCATGAGACGGAAAACAAACTTGGAAGGTATGTGATTGACCCAGCTGAGTCACAAGTCTACCTTTGACCTAACCAACTATGAGGCTTATCACAACAGACAGCTGGGCCCGGGAGAGGGCTCTCTGAGTAAAGGTGTTTAATGTCAACCTTGATGACAGGTCTTCAATCTCTGGGATCCACATGGTGGAAAGAGAACATGGGCATGTGTGCAAGTACATAAATAAATAAATAAGTAAATAATAAATGTAATAAAAATGTTTCAAAAAGGCCCTCGAAGTTAAGAGTCAGAAGATGGAAGAAGTAGAAATAAGTAGGGGCGCTGAGTGCACATTGCTCTGGTGTTCACTGTGGAAATAATTATGCTATAATAGACATGCAGGACAAGTGTTGGGTGGATCCAGGGAGGAAGCCTGCACGTCTGCAGAAATCAGGGCAGCTTTTTGTAAGTTTAAGTATTTGAACTAGGCTTTGAAACTGAGATCAATGGTCTTAGGGACCAGTAGGTGGGAAAGCACTGGCTGAAGATCAAGATATTATTGTCTTACCTCATCAAGCTCTGTCTAGTGGGTTTTTTTTTTTAACTGAAATAGAATTTATATGTAAGAAAAGGTAGACATGGTAGCTCATACCTGTAATCATAGCACTCTAGAGGGTGAGGCAGAAGGATTGCCTTGAGTTTGAAGTCAGCTAAGGTTACATAATCAGTCCTAGGGCAGCCTGAATAATAGAGTAAGACTCTCTCAACAACAATAATAACACCAACAACAGCAACACAAAACAAAAAAGTTCATTTTGGTTGGGCGTGGTGAAGCATACTTGAAATTTTTATCTCAGGAGGAGAAAGAAGGATCATTAGTTCCAGACCAGCCTAAGCTGCAGAAGGTCCTTGTCTGTGGAGCTGGAGAGAGAGCTCAGTGGCTAAGTGCATCTGCAGCTCTTTCAGAAGACTCAAAACACACCCAGCAGTTCAAACAGCCTGCAGTCCAGCTCTGGGACCAATGCCTTGTTCCTGCCTCTTGGGCTACCTCGGCTCTCCTGTTTTCTCCTTCCACCATGTAAGTTCCTGGGATCAAACTCAGGTTATCAGGCTTGATGGCAGGAGCCTTTACCTATTGGTCTATCTCATCTGCCCTGCTTATCTATATTTGAGATAAGATCTTGTTCTGTAGCAAAGCAAACTCATGGTGATCCTCCTGCCTCAGCCTTCCAGGATCACAAGCATGAGCCATCACAGTGGGCCATAATCTTCTTGGGGTTCTCCCATTTTCATTCAGACTGCATCCAGAATTCCACACTGCACTTGCTGATGTCTTGCTAGTCTGCTCCCATCCGAGATGGTACCTTTCTTCTCTCTTATGACTTCGACTCTTACTGCTCTACTTAAAGGATTGAGGTTTTTCTTCCTCATGTTTAGGTCAAACCTTTGCTCTTCTGGGAAGAACATCAGAGAAGTGACAGCATGCCCTTCTTAGTGCATTAGATCAAGAGCTACTATCTGTCGGTATGATTTATCACTGGTAATATGAACGTTGATCACTTGGTTCAAAGGAGGGTCAACTGGCTTTCTCCTTTGCAAGGCACTGCTTTGTAATTAGTGTCCTGGGGGAAGAGTCTGAACACCAGGCACAGATGTAAATTTCTCATCATGCACAGTTTTTAAAACATATTACCAAACAGCATACTTTCTGCGTTTATTCGACAAAATCACCTGCTTGTCCACTGTGGAGTGAGCCCTGACCTAAGATGCCTGATTATGTGGAGATCTGTGATCTTTGTGGGCCTTACGGTCCTAATCGTTAAGTGGGGAATTATTGTACCTGTGGTGGTTTGATGAGAATATCCCCTGTGCTGGCTAGTCTTAGGTCAACCTGACACAAGCTAGAGTCATCTGAAAGGAGGGAGCCTCAATTGAGAAAATGCCTCCATAAGATTGGGCTGCAGGCAGGCCTGTAGGGCCTTTTTAAAATTGGTGATTGATGGGGGAGAACCCAGACCATTGTGGGTGGTGCCATCCCTGGGCTGGTGGTTCTGGGTTCTATAAGAAAACAGGCTGAGCAAGCCATGGGAGGCAAGTCAGTAAGCAGCACCCCCTTATGGCCTCTGCATCAGCTCCTGCCTCCAGGTTCCTGCCCTGTTTGAGTTCTTGTCCTGACTCCCTTCAATGATGAACTGTGATGTGGAAGAATAAGCTGAATAAACCCTCTCCTCCCCAAGCTGCTTTAATAATAGTGTTTCATCACAGTGCTAGTAACCCTGACTAAGACATCTCCCATAAGCCCTGGCATTGAACACTTGGTTCCCAGTTGGTGGCGCTGTTTGGGAAGGCCTAGGAGGTGTGGCTTTAAGGCAGTGGGGGTGGCTTTGAGGTTTCAAAGCCTGTCAGCATCCCCAGTTTTCTGTCTTCATTGTTTGTCATGTGAGCCTTCTGCATCCTGCTCCTCCATCATGGACTCCAATCTTCTGGAATCATAAGCCTGAACAAACTCTTTATATATAAATCGCCTTGGGCCCGGCAATGGTGGCGCATGCCTTTAATCCCAGCACTCGAGAGGCAGAGGCAGGTGGATTTCTGAGTTCGAGGCTAGCCTGGTCTACAGAGTGAGTTCTAGGACAGCCAGGGCTACACACAGAAACCATGTCCCAAAATAAATAAATAAATAAATAAATAAATAAATAAATAAAAAAAATAAATCGCCTTGGTTGTGGTGTCTTTTTTTAACAGCAAGAGAAATGTAATGAATACAACGCCTTGCTATTCCATTGCTGATACTGATGTGGGACCTATGCTTATAAAGCTGGCCAGGGTTTACCCTGTTAGTCCTGTGACCCCAGCTCTGACCTTGAACAGCTCCAGCCTGCACTCATCTGTGGTCTGTTTATATCCTGCCTTTGCTCATGCCCCCAAGCAACTGCCTGTCCTTACCAACATGATTTCCTCCTCCTCCTCCTCCTGGCCAAACCTTACCTGTGATATCATTTTATATGGGAGACATTTTATTTGGGAGACACAAGAAGAGTCCTGTTGAGACTAGTTCCTTCTGGAGCCATGTCAGCAATTACTCAGTATGCCTTGAGGTGCCGAGTGACACCTGGGACCTGTGGGTGGCAGTAAATGAGAGAAGCAGACATTGCCTTCCTCCAACAGTGTTCCAGGCCCGAGAAAGGAAACTGCTACACTCTGTATTCAAGATAGTTATATCTCCTGCTTCTGAAGATATGAAAGTTAAGGTGTAGTCAAAGCTGGTCATGAACTCTCTCTGTAGCTGAGGGTTACCTTGAACCAGACATGTTTGCCTCTACCTCGAAAGTGCTGGGATTACAGTGTGTGCCACCACACCCTGAGAGACAATTTTTAAAAGCCAAGAAAGGGCAGGTGAGATGGTTCAAAATGTAAAAGTTCTTGCTCAGCAAGCCCCGTGACCTTCCTTGAGCCCCAGAGCCCATGGAAAGAGAGAACTGACTCCGAAAGTTGCACTCTGACCTCCACACACAGCCTTTGTGCTCACACTATCTCTCGGTTTCTGTCTCTCTGTGTCTCTGTGTGTGTCTCACCAGTAATAATAAATTAATTAACTTTAAAATAATAAAATAAACTTAAAACCAAAACATGATGGAGGTACAGGAGGATGAGGTCACTTACCAAACTGAGCGCGCAAGGTCGCTCTCGGATTTGAATTTTAGAGCTGACCCGTCCACCAATCACTGCTTCCTTTCGGCTTTTTATCGGAGATCGTAATGATCAAACATGATAAAGGTGAAAGGCACTTTGGAACTCTTACAGGGCCAAGAAATGTCAGCTATTTCTATCCTGAAGCCAAAGAGCTGAGATCTAGGACCTGTCTACTCACAGCTCAGAAAGTATCAACTCATTGGCTCTGTTTCCGGCATCAGCTCAGCAGCTCAGAAAGTATCGACTCAATGGCCCTGTTGCCGGCATCAGCTCAGCTAGGCCACTCAACACCATACAGGGAGTTCTCCCCCCAACCAGACTCAGTATCCCTTGGCAAGTCAGAGGACTGGGTTTCCCAGGCTCGCCTCCCAGGGGAGGAAAAAGTAGTTATAGGCTGGGTTCCTGCCCTGCTAGCACCTGAACCATAACTGGTGATAGCAGCCAAAGGCTGACTTTCATTGACCTCCCCAGGTGGGCCCTAAAAACCTGCTGGAGTCTAAAGCCACAGCCTTCATGGAAGGCCTAAGAATTTTTGACCGAAAACTCCCTGTGTAGCCAAGGCTAGCCTTGAAACTTGATCTCAACACTGGAGAAGCGGAATATCTCTAGCTTGAGCTCAGCCTGGTCTACATAATAAATTTGAGGAGAACTTGGGCTATAGAGAGTGTGTGTGTGCTTGTGTGTGTGCATACACGTGTAATGAGTGTATGTGTGTTCATGAAAGTGAGGAAAAGAGACACATAGAGAAACATCCCACCTGTTTCTTAACAAACTCCCATTCTGGAATCCCAAGCTATAAACTATAACGTATATATGAATCCTTGTAGGACCTCTGCATTGCACAATTGTCCTTCCTTATCCATGGCAAATACTTTCCCACCACAAATCATGTATCTATCTAACTCTGTGACTTTTATGGTTTTTCCCTTAAATTACAGTATATAACAATAAAAGGGTAGGAGCAACAATAATACAATTACAATTATGGAAATAGACTGCAATAAAATTGCCAGCATTACTGCTCTTGTGTTTCAGAGCCATTACCAAGAAAAATAATTATTTTGATCCCAGCACTCAAAAGGCAGAGGCAGGCAGATCTCTGTGAGTTTGTGGCCAACCTGGTTGTCATAGCGAGTTCCAGGCCCAGCCAGAGCTACATCATGAGATCCTAACTGGAAAAAGATAAAATAAGAGATGTGCTTAAACAGAATTGTAACAAGGCTAAAGAAAACACTGTCTATAAATAGCTTGGCCCAAAAGCACGAGGACCTATCGAGTCCCCAGCACCCACATAAGAAGTTGGTGGCTTGAGTTTTTAATCGCAGTGCTGGGAAGACAGAACCTGGATGGTTCCTGGGGCCCACTGGCCAGCCAACCTAGCCTAAGCCTCAGCTTCCAGTAAGAGGCTCTGGCTCAGAAAACTGTAAGGTGGATGGCTCCTGAGAACCACACCTGAAGTTGACCCCTGGCCTCCTCACTCATGCATGCACACACACATGAACATGCATGCACACGCACATGAACGTGCATGCACACACACTTGTTTTACATTAAAAAATGGTGACAATACAACAGATGATCTGATAGCAGAAGCTACCAAGTGATGAATGGGCAAGTATTCCATGTATCATGGGACATGCTGAACAAAGGTGATTTACATTCAGGAAAGGATGGCCAGGGATCTTAGTAGCTACTCAGAATGATGCACAAACACAAAGTGGTTTTTTTTTTTTCCTGGTATTTTGCATTTAATATTTTTGAATAGCTACTAACTAGGGGCAACTTAAAGGCAGGAAAAAGAAAAAGGTAAGATAGTACATGGAGCCTGACTCAGGAAGCTTGGTATGAGGTCTGTGAGACAATGCAACGTAAGAGCCAGGTGTGGTGCAGCATCTTTGATGCCAGCACTCTGGAGGTAGAGGTAGGCAGATCTCTGTGAGTTAGAGGCCAACCTGGTCTACAGAGTGAGTTCCAGACCAGCCACGGTTACACAGAGAATGTCAAAAGTTAGAGGGAGGGGGGTGAGGAATACTAAGTCATTGCTTGTGAGCCCAGAGCTAAGTGCCACCACATATCACTTGGGAAGTGAGTTTGCATCAAAGGGATGCTCCTGCCTAAGAATCAAACAGCCCAGCTGCAGGGTCTTTCTGTGAATCACCCACATCCTCAAAAAAGGTCCAATAAAATAAGTCTCCCTCCCCTGCTACATAGGTTCTGAGTATCTTCCTAGACCCCTATATCACCGTCTGTCTCTGGCACTGGGGTCTGAACTCTCCTTGGAGTCTGCCATGCTGTTACCCCTCCATCTGTTCATGGCATTGGTAACTCTTCTAATAAATACCTTAGTCCCAAGTAATCTGTCCCAGTGTCCTTTTCAATCACCTGCCCCGTTTGTTTTAGTTAGGGATTTATTGCTGTGAAGACACATCATGACCTCGGCAACTCTTTTTATTTTTATCTTATTTATTTTTTTTGAGACAAGGTTTCTGTGTGTAGCCCTGGCTGTCCTAGAACTCACTCTGTAGACCAGGCTGGCCTCGAACTCAGAAATCTGCCTGCCTCTGCCTCCTGAGTGCTGGGATTAAAGGCATGCGCCACCACTGCCCTGTTTGGTTTGGTTTTAAGACAGGTCTAGTGTAGCTGTTACTATGCAGGGATCCTGATTGGCTTTGTTTTCTTCAATTAAAGAACTAAGAGACAGGAAATTCTCAGACATGGCAGGCAGCAACAGGTAACAAGCTTATTGAAGGTGGAGAAGACCAAGACTCACAAAGACTTCCTGTGATGCCAAGATGGGGCTCAGAATTTAAAATTCATGCTTTCCATGGAGGTCTAGGGGGTCTCGGTGTTTTGGTAGCCTGGGACAGATCTTCTGTCCCTAATTTTGGATTGTTCAATTTAAAGAAAGGGGAGCTGGTAGGCCTGCAGAAGCTTCACATAGACATGTTCAGGACTGGTCGAGAATCTATCTGAGCACCCGGAAGGGCCAGCCGTTAGTGGAGCCCTGCTGGCTGCAGAAAAAATCCTGGAAGGCCATTGTCTCAGCTCAGGAAGATGAGGTAGAGCCTGGAACTTTCCATTGTTATCAGCTGTCTATGGCTCCCTTTCCTCTCTATCTGCCTGCCAGAGATCTGTCTGTCTCCTGGTCCCTCTTTGCCCAGCTGACTCTCAAATTCTCTATGAACTCCTGACCTTCCTGTTTCATCTCCCAAATTCTAGGGTTGCAGGCGCTGTGCCCATCTTGAATTTTTGCAGTTTTGGTGTCATTTCTAATGATAACCTTCCAATAAAGATCCATGTTTGCCCAGGGTAATACAGGGAGGTTTCTGGTATGAACAAAAGTGAACTAACACTTGAGAGGCAGAGATCTCTGAGTTTAAGGCCAGCCTGGTCCACATAGTGAATTCCAGGACAGCCAGGGATACATATTGAGACCCTCCTGTCTCCGAAATGGAACCTACCTATGACCTTTCCCATGGTAGCTAGGCACCCACTTTGCCGTATCTCCAATTCAGAAGCTCCCTTATCACCGAAAGATACCAGTGCCCTCCAGAGTAGGGCAGGATGACCCCCTCACTTGGTCCCAGTTCCTTTCTCCGCCCTCTGCAGACTCCTTAGACATCCTTGCTTCTTAAAGGGACCCAAACCCTTTTAGGGGGCTGCTGGGCACTTAAGTCTCCTTTAGTAAGACCGAAGGGCTTCCCAGAGGTTATCCTCCGAGCCTTCTTTCAATGTTTGCCTTGAGAACTGCTCAAGGCCTCCTGTGATGGCTGAATAAGAATGGCCCCCAAAGGCACTTTCATTTGAATGCTTTGCCACCAGGGAGTGGCATTCGTAGGGTTACAAGGTCTGAACCCACTTCCAGGTTTGAAAACTGATCAAAATCCACCAATTCCTGAGCACAAAATCCCACCAATCCCTGGGTTCGCTCCAAGCTCTGGTTGAAATCTCCACCCTGAAGATTGGTGAATCTCCACTCCGGAAAACTCCCCTAAAAAATCTCTATAAATCTGTCTCCTGCCCAGTTCGCTGCTGCTTCTCGCCTGAGGAGAGGCAGGCTTCTTTTTGTGTGAGGTTTGCTGTGTGGTGTGACTTTGTGGTATTCCTTAGCTCCCGACTGCACAGAGAAGGATTAAAAAGACTAGGAGGTGTGGCCTTGTTGGAGAAAGTGTGTCACTGCTGAGGGCTTTGAGGTTTCTAAAGCCTACACCAGATCCTGGGTCTTTTCTCTCTCTCTCTCTTTGGATAACAATTAAATCTGCTCTGGAAATAACTGCTGTTGATGGACTGCTTATACTAATTTTCAGGATATTTAGAAAGAGGCTATGGAAAGGTCTTTTTAAAATTTATGTTATGTGTGAATGTTTGCCTGCATGCATGTGCACCACGTGAACGCATTGTACTGCCTACGTCAGACGGGGGCATCGGATCCCCTGGAACTGGAGTTACAGACACTTATGAGCCTCCTCCATGCAGGTGCTGGAGACCAAACCAGATCCTCTGCAAGAACAAGTGCTCTTAACTGATGAGCCATCTCTCCAGACCCTGGGGAGCCCTCAGGTGACGCTGGTGTTGAGACCTGAATGATGATAAATCAGGAGAGTACAGGGATGAAGAAAAGTCAAGCTAAGAAAATAGCAAATGCCTGTTGGGAAGAAGCCTCCAGTCTGGTCTGCGGAGCAGCTGTCAGGACTCTCGTCCCAAGGGACTTGAAAACACCCCCTACACAAGGGGCTGGCAGAGACTAGGGGCAGGGCTTGTTTTGCCTGGTCACGCCCACAAGTGAGGTGTGGTTTATGGGCTTTGGGATCCCTGATTGGTCCATGGCAACGACAGTTCAACTGTGCATCTGGGATTAAGGCAGAAAATCCCCAATTGGCAGGTGTTAGAGGGAAACTGCCCACTGCACAATCAAGACCCAGGCTGAGACTGCAAAAATAAGGGTTGTTATGTGAAATACCTTGATTATTATTATTATTATTATTATTATTATTATTATTATTATTATTATTATTATTATTTATTGTGGATGAGTCTGGCGCCTGCTCTAGGGCTGGTAAATGCCTAGGGAGAGGGTACAGGGAGAGGAGGAGCTAGAAGGATGCTCTGTGAGCCTGTTTTGTGACAAACCTTGCCCTGGCAGATATGTGCCTCGGGAGGAACATACCACCACAGGCATATACTGGTCTACTGTATGACTCAAAGCAAGGTTGGGAGACACCCTCTCTTTGCACAGTGAAAATTCACCTTCCTCCAGGGCTGGGTGAGCCAACCTCAGGAGAGGAATTCTAGAACCAGTGTGCATCCCAGTACCTTTGAATGCTCTCAGGTTAGTTCATCATATCTCCGGGCTTCAACACGCAGACTGGTGACATCAATTACATCCGGTGAAGGAAGATTTTGAAGAGCCTTGAGTGTAATCTGGTTAGAGTTTGGGAGGAGTCTGGTAGGGAGCAGGAGCCACTGGAGGCTCTTGAGAAGAGGCCAAGCAGTAAAGGGAAATGAAGCAGGTCACCCCGCTGAGAGTCACTCACCCCATGTGTGGTTTAGTGCCAACAATTAAGGCTTATGCAAATCAGATCTAATCAGGCCTAGCTCAGAAACTTCCCATGGCTTCCAGCAGCCTGAATTGCAAACTCTTTTCTTCCTTTCTTTTTTGTCTTTTTGTTGTTTTGTTTTGTTTTGTTTTTGAGACAGGCTATATCTCTGTGTAGCTCTGGCTGTCCTAAAACTCGGTAGACCAGACTGGCCTCAAACTCACAGAGATCCAGCTACCTCTGCTTCCAGACTGCCTATCACAGGCACAACACAGAGGTTAGCTTTCTGCTCCACCGTCTTGGAATTCTTAATACCTTTATTTAATTACATTTATTCTCTTAATGTGTATTCGAGTAGCGTGTGTAAAGGGCTCATAGGAAAACTTGTAGGAGCAAGTTCTCTTCTACCAGAAAGATTCTGAGACTCAGATCTCAAGCTATCAGGCTTGGCAGCAAGTCTGTCAGGCCATCTTGCTGGCCCAGATTCTTACTAACCCTAAACTATGATCACCATGTTCTGTAGGCAGCGCTGTTGACAGGGACTCTTCTGTCTAGCCATTGTTGCCCCCAGCTTTCTCACCCAAAGTCCACCTCTCTCTCATCCTTCATTTTCAGAGAAAATAAAGCTAGTGTCTTAGATTTTTGATTGCTGTCATGAAACACCATGACCAACAAGCAAAATGGGAAGGAAAGGGTTTATTCGGCTTACCCTTGCATAGCCCTGTTCATCATCAAAGGAAGTCAGGACAAACTCAAACGGAGCAGGAACTTGGAGACAGAAACTGATGCAAAGGCCATGGAAGGGTGCTGCTTACTGGCTTGCTCTCCACAGCTTGTTCAGTCTGCTTTCTTTATTTTCTTTCTTTCTTTCTTTTTTTAAGATTTATTTATTTATTATATATAGTACAATGTAGCTGTCTTCAGACAGGACAGAAGAGGGCATCAGATCTCATTACAGATGGTTGTGAGCCACCATGTGGTTGCTGGGATTTGAACTCAGGACCTCTGGAAGAGCATCCACTGAGCCATCTCTCCAGCCCTCAGCCTGCTTTCTTTTAGAACCCAGGACCACCAGGCCAGATATTGCACCATTCCGAATGGGTTGGGCCCTCCACATCAATCACTAGTTAAGAAAATGCCCCACAGGCTTGCTGGAAGCCCAGTCTTTGGAAGGCATTTTCTTAATTGAGGTTCTCACCTCTCAGATAACACCAGCTTGAGTCAGTTGACATAAAACCAGCCCACACAGGTAGGATCCTGTTCTTGCCTTAGACATAAAGAGAGCCAGGTAAAAAGGAAGCAAATGAAAGCAAACTGAAGGGGCCCTTTGCAGCTGCCCACTTCAATGGACTTGCTTCAGAGTGTGACACTCAGGATGTCAGCTTCCTCTGAAGGGGACAGCAGGTGCTTCCTTTGCCTAGAGGAGGCTGGAGCCCTCCTGGTAAGAAGAAAATCTTGTTTTCCAACTATGTAAAGAAGACCAGCCCCTCCCCTCAATACACCTGTAGATATGATAAGAAAAAAAAGAGGAAGAAAGAGCCAAGAGTAAGTACCCCACATGGTGAGATGCCCATTTAAACACTGCAGAGGAGGGCCAGTCTCTCACTGCAGCGCATGCTCTGTGAGACACCACCCCTTTCCATCTCCCATCTCCAGGTCTAGACTCTCTGAGCCTCTCACTCTCGCTGGAAGATGCCCACTCAAGCCGAGGCCGGAATGCTTCCTTACCTTACCCCACTGCTTTCTTTACTCAAACCTCAGGTGGCAAGCTTCCTGTTCTTTCTTCCTTCACCTTCCTCCTCTCAGTGGCCATAGAGGGCTCCAGTTTGACTGCCCCCTTGTCTTCTCGCTTTTTTTTTTTTTTAAAGATTTGTTTATTTCATGCAGATGAGTATACTGTAGCTATCTTTAGACACACCAGAAGAGAGCATCTGATCCTATTAGAGATGGTTGTGAGCTACCATGTGGTTGCTGGGAATTGAACTCAAGACCTTTGGAAGAGCAGACAGTGCTCTTAACCACTGAGCCATCTCTCCAGCCCCTTGTCTTCTCTCTTAAACACCAATAAATTGCTATTGTTTCTTTCTGAGTCCATTTTAAGTTATTTTATTTACAAGACTAAGAGCTGGCAAAAGAGCCCCTGTGTCCTCTGGTTACAGCAGGACATTTGCACAGGCTATCCCTAGCATGCCCTCACCCACATCTTCTTGTTTGGTGTCGTTGTTTATTTGTTTGAAGGGCTCTCAGTTTCACTCTGGGCCTAGGCTATCTGATCCACCTGGCTCAGCCTCTCAGATGCTGAGGTTACAAACAGAAGCCACCGTTCCTAAAAGACAATTTCTTTTTAGCCTTTAGACCTGAGCAAAATCTTCTGAGCCTCATAATTCTATTTAATAAAATTGGCAAGAAGCAGGGAGGTGGTGGAGGACCCCTTTAATCCCAGTACTGAAGAGGCAGAGACAAATAGATCTCTGAGTTTGAGGCCAGCTTGGTCTACAGAGTGAGTTCCAGGACAGCCAGGGCTATACAGAGAAACCCTGTGTCAAAAAACAAACAAACAAACGCCCAACTAACTAAATGTCAAGAACCATTAGTATCATGGCTGCCACCATCTCCCATGGCTGTGTTCTACCATCCAAGTCTCGGTTCTGAGTCCTGAATTCTGAACTGTTTCAGAACTTGCTCATGGATTTGGTATGCCATGAATGTACCAAGATACCCTGGGCACACATGGCCAGGTTGATGGCCTACACAGAGAAGCTGATAGGCTATGAAAAGCTGGGAGACTCTGATGAATGAGCCATATGGATGGCCAACTTCTGCTTCACAGAAAAGAAGTTGATCCCAAATGCTGTTTAAAACACTGGACGCTTGGGCTAGAGAAAAGGCTCAGTGGTTTAGAGCATGTGTTCTTCCAGAGGACCTGGTTCTATTCCTAGCACCTATGTTGGCAGCTCACAACCATCAGTAACTCCAGCTCCAGGGCATCTGAGCCCTCTTCTGGCATCCTGGGACATTGCATGCATGTGGTGCACAGTCATATGTGCAGGCAAACCACTAGCACACATAACAATTTTAAAATAGGAAAAATAAAAAGTGAAAATAAAGTATTGTCCCCTAAGTATCATGGTCCAAATGAGCACTGCACAAGAATGATGTGGATCCCATATCACAAGTGGCAAGTGTGGACCAAAAGGGCAGTGAGGACGTACGTGTAACTACCTTCCTTTCCTGCTTCTGCCTCACAGAATGGGTAGGCACCCTTGTGCTCCTGAACCAGACTTAACTGTAGCTGGAGAGTGGATGGCCCTGATCAGTGACCATGCCTTCAGGCCTTTGGAGCTCTTTCAGTGGATGAGAAGAACCCAAACTGGAATCCCAAAATGCATGGTCTTAATGGATCCTAGACCTTGCGGCAGGCCCAAGCAACCCTCTCTTTGCACAGTAGATAAAATCTCTATGTGAGTATTTTTCATAATTAAATTGGCAGGGAAAAGTAGGGTCATTATTAGGGGGGGTCAATGTGAGAACTGGAAAAAGGACACACACAATGTAAACACACCATTGAAAGTGCCTGCTGGAGCTGTATGCCCTTGCTTAGTGTGACACCCGGGCATGGCCTCCAGTGTGGAGAGAAAGAGAGGGGAGAATGAGGAGGGGGAGGGGGAGAAGGAGGAAGAAGAGGGGGAGGAAGAAAGGAAGAAGAGCAGGGGGAGGAGGAGAAACAGAATCTTAAAGAGGAAGAAGAAGAGAAAGAGAAACAAACGGCCTGCTATCCCCAAGGTGGGCTAACAGCTAACAGCATATCAGCACCTCCATTCTACGGAATAGACAGCAGACTCTTGTCAAGGCCACACAGTAAGAGGTGAGGACCTCACTACTTGTATGTCAGAAGCTAAGGTATTGACTCCTTCTTCTTCTTCTTCTTCTTCTTCTTCTTCTTCTTCTTCTTCTTCT